>JAKMXC010000031.1:0-191781 GCA_025328345.1 Colletotrichum sp. SAR11_59
TCCGAGTACCCACCCGACCTGTTGGTCTGGTGTCCGGGGGGTGAGGCCCAGTGACTTGTGGTGTTGTTGTTGTGTGGCTGTGATGTGTTGAGGGAGAGGTTTGTGGAGGGCTGTCAGCGTCTGATGGTGTCCTTTTATAGTCCAGAATCAGCTCGTGTTCAAGGAAAGAGAGGAAATGGAAGAAGCTACGCACCAAGTTACGGTGTTGCGGTGAAGAGAGAAGTTGTTGTATGTGGTTGTGTCGTTGTCGTGTTGTTGTGATGTGTTAAGGGGGAGGTTTGTGGAGGGCTGTCAGCGTCTGATGGTGTCCTTTTATAGTCCAGAATCAGCCGATGTAGAAGGAAAGAGAGGAAAAAAGGACCAACCTACCTAATTGCGTTGCTGCGAGGCGAAAAGGGGTCTTTCAGAGAAACAAGCTAGTGATAGTTGCAAGTTGGTGTTGATGTTGGGGTCAAGATTGAATATGATGAGATCCCACGCGTGGAGATGAAGATTGGCAGACGCGTTGTTGCTTGCGCGATACTTGGGACGTGCTGACCAAGCTGGAAAGACAAAGGTGAATTGAACGAGTGAAGAAAAAAGGTGGTGAGCAAAGCGTCAAGGTGAATCACTTCTGAAGCACTTGGGGAGGTTGAGCAGCCGGGGAAGGAACACCGGTGACGGACAATGGCGACGGACGACGGCGATGGACGACTGCAACTGACGACGATAACGGACGACGGCCACGGACGACGGTGGCGGCAACGACGGCAGAAATGACGACGCCGAAAGATGGGTATGAAGACGATGAGTTGTGGAAGTTGGTTTGGGTTGGAGATGAGGGAGAGAAGAGGCCCTTTTGTAGCCCAGCCGAGTGAGACTTTAAATTCAATGAAGGAAGTCACACTGATGGACCGCTCTTGCCGTGATTCAGTTGTAGCGGGGGACGGATGTATTCCTTGAGCAAGGTATTCGAACTTTCAAGTGCACGAGACCATGATTGAAAACATCCACCACTAGGTAGAAGAAATGGCCAGCACAAGAAGAATTCGCAAGACTGAGTGTTGCGAAAAGCCGGAACTCCACTGAGACTTGCTCCAAGCAGTGCCAGATGAAGCGATTTGTCCAGATGTACACAGTCAGCGACAACAAATCGCGGGGAGAAATGTAGCATGTGTGATTCCAGAAACATCCAGCCAGTCAACGAAAAGAAATCGGTTCCCGTCAAGAAAATGTTTTGATTACAAGTATCTTCAAATTGTTATGCTCTGCGGTAAACTGCAACCCTAAAGGCAATGCGTTGAGGTGTACTCATGGAGTCGTCAGGTCATCATCTCATCAGTCTGTGCCAATGAACAAAGAGTAAAAGCCGCCCACTGTTCCAAGGCGTTGTTGTCCTAAAGACATAAAACCAAAACAAGCCAAACTTCGTAGCCAAACATTCCAGCTGATCAGCATAAATGCACAACAATAAGGTACAGTACAACTCAAGTCGCCAATGGTTGTATACCGAGAACCTTCATTCCGTTTTCCAGCACCTGCTTCGCATTCTCATACAACACGGCCCTCGCAAGGTCCACTTCCGGACCCTCAGGCGCTTCTTCATCTTCGTCGACATCAAGACACTCGATCAGCTGCTCGACCAGACGGTACAAAAACGAGAGGACGGCGGAAGGTTCGACCGATTTGTACGCAGCGTTGATGACGTCGGGGTACTGCGCCATGAGTCGGAGAAGATTTGTGTACTCTTCCTCCTGAAGATGTGTGTAGTCAACATCGGCCAGAGCCGCGGGATCGGCTTCAAGCTGCCCCAAAGCCAACTTGAGTCTGGTATATGCAAACTGAAGTGCAGCGCCCGTGTCTCCATCAAACTCAGTCATCTTCTTGCTATCAAATGCGTAGCCGTTGCCGCGCTTGGTGTGCATGTCTTGAGCAATCAAAGAGGTGATGCCAAAAGGCTCAGCAGCGGCAGCTGGAGCACCATCTTCTTGCTCCTCCATGGCTGTCTTCACTGCAGCAGCACATTGATCAATCATGTCGCCGAAGAGATGTGCGTTCCCGAGCTGCGCCGAAAGACCCTGGACCTTGCCGAAGCCGACGTGTTGGAGCTTCTTGGCAAGGTCAACATGACCCATGAGCTCGATGGCCTTTGCAACGCGAGCGAAGTGGGCATCTTGGTCGGACGTGACGACGTAGATCAGCTTGTCGAAGGAGTGCTTCTTGTCAAGGTCGATGACATTGGCGATGTCGCGGAGGAGATACATCGTGGTGCCGGTACGGTTACGCAGGACCGCAGTGCTCAGTCCCTTAGAGCCGTGCTTCTTGAAGTCGATGACCCACGAACCCTCGCTCTCCTCGAGGACACCCTTGTCCTTGAGAACAGCCTCGACCTCGGCGATAGACTCGGACGTGACCTGTGACTCGCCATTGTACTCATCGAACTTGATACCGAGACGCGCGTAGGCTTTGGTGTAGTCCTCGACATAGACGTCACGGAACTTCTTCCACAAAGCCATGGCGTCGGCGTCGCCATCTTCCAAGCGCTTGAAGAAGGCATCGCGCTCAGCGTAGATACCTTGCGACTCAATTTCGGCAGTGCTCTTGTTATCGGCCTTGGCCTTGTGGCTGGCCTCGAGCTCAGGCTTGAAGGCTTCCACGATCTTGTTGTAGACGTCGAGAAGGTGGCGGATGGCATCCTTCTCAAACTCCTCATCAGAGCCGAACTTCTCCCAACCGACGGCAAGAAGGGCGACTTGCTTGCCCCAGTCGCCGAGGTAGTTCATGCGGACGACATCCCATCCCATGCGCTCATACAGGTTGGCGATGGCAGCGCCGTTGATAGTACTGCGCAGGTGCCTACCCTCAAACTCGCTGGCGATATTGGGAGAGGAGAACTCGACGATAGCCTTCAGCTTTCCAGAGTCAGGAGCGGGTCGAAGACCGAATGACTCATCGCCGCCGTATAGCTCCTTTCGGTCCGCGATGAAGGGAAGGAGGAGTCTGGGGAGCGTGAAGGGGGAGGAGAAGATTCGGATGTGGATGCCGTCAACAAATGGGAAAGTGTACAGGGGAGACTTGGGGAACTGCAAAATCTAATTAGCCTGGTCTAGTTCAATAAGGCGAGAAGTGCTACTTAATTTCGCCAGAAGCTCTGCCGCAACCTCTGCATTTGCTTTGATCTTGAGTCGAGGCAGAATGACTGCCAAGTCGCCCATGGAAATCGCTGCAGTGGTCTGAATCGCCTCATACGCGAGGGCTGGATCACATCCCGTGACCTCGGCGACAATTTTCGCGATGTAAGAGCGAAAGATGTCAAGAGGACGTACTAGTACGTCAGCAGGGGGGAAAGAGGGAAGAGGAGTGTCGAGGCTCAGCCTCTCGAGAGAAGAGTGAAGACCGTTGATGGAAAGAGTCGCCATGGTGTGTGATAGTGATTGCTTCCTACATTCCCTTCTGCACAGCCTGGCTTGGTGCGTGAGATGAAAGAGAGAAAGAACATTGTCACAATTGACATGGGAATTTGAAAGTCCTTCTTGAAGGGAGGCTGAGTGCACTCATCATCTGGGTGTCGTCGGGCATGAAGCAGTGTACTTTTCAATTGACGCGGCATGATTAGATTGGACATACTTGCAGCGATGTGTGCCAGGCCGCTTGGTTGGGTTTGGGCTATGACTATGTTCGTCTTGGGGATTGATTCTGTTGGAGGGGGGAAATAAGCTGCCGATGCTGATAGGCTGCCCTGCTTTCGTCCTGGTATCCAGCTGCATATCTTCAACGGTTTCTAATTCGGCCGTAGCCGAAGTAGTGACTTGACCCAAGATAAGCTTGCCCCGAAAGTGACACCAGCATTGCCAAGACGTAAGCCGCTCATGTATCATCAGCCCAACACGTGGTGGCCCAACGCAATGGAAATACTCGGACCGACTTGAAGGTCTCCTTCGGTAGGCCTCAAAGTAAGTGCAGCTGAGAGGAGTCATCTTGACCGAAGAATATGTTTATGAAGGTCTCCCGTAAAACTCCCTAGGGCCAGATATTGCGTATTGTCCATATTGTGTTGGTTTCAATCACAATGAGCAAAAAAAAAACGTATGGATTTGATTTGAGTGCGTGATTGATTGAGGCAAAGATTTATCCTGAAAGGATGTTTGGATACAACTGGATCATTGACGTCGCATCGTTTCGACTTGTCGGGTTGTAGACGGAAGTAAAGCAGCGGGGCCCCGTTCTGGAAGTTCGTGCTGTTCACCACGTTCGTCTCGATCCTCTCGACCACCGCGTAGATCATTAGCCAGAAACCGGTTGCCACCTGCTCTCTGAAAATATCCCATGACTTTAGTTGCGAATGTCTGTTGCCTTCGGATAGGCTGGATTGGCTGGGCGGGATCGCGTTGAGATTTAACAGAGGCAGTAGCTGCAACGCGTTTCATGCCCTCGCGTACTGACCTTATGGATATCAGCTGCCATGATCCAGTCGTCAGACGAAATGTGATGGCGACAAGAAGTACCATGACAAATGTCACGGCGACCAAAACGACGATGAATTTTGTCCAAGTTCGCTTGAAAGTTATGATGTCATCGCAGCCAAAGATTGCGGCCGTGATGACAAGCGGTTGGGACATCTATGAAAAATTAGCTTTTAGAATATTTGATGTGAGGGGCTCGCTTACGATAGTGGTCCATGCCAGAATCCTTGGCTCAAGTTGTCGTCTTTGTGGTGAGTTTTCGGTGATATTGATCTTGGTTTTACGAGATATGTTAGTATCAGGCATTTTGTGAAGAATGTTTGCTAAGTCACTTACCATTTTCTGGGTAGACATACCCGTTTTCAACATGGCTTGTAACCTCTGCTTCATGTCATTGAGATGGTCAAGACGCTCTCGAAGAGCGTTGACGGTGTTGCGAATTTGACTCAGGGACGAGCGGCATGTTTTGGCATCATCAGCAGTCTCGTCATCATTCAGGAAATAGTTCACGTCAGTATTCATGAACCGATCACCACTGCGTACAATCTGATGCAAGCATTGGTAGATTTCCTCCAGAATATCCTGAAAGCTGTTTAGGCCGTTCTGGAAATCTCTGAATTCAGACAAGTCCCATTCTGATGTCGTCGTTGTTGGAGAATGTCTCTCTGATCGTGTCATGCGAATGCGAAAGTGTTTATGACGCTTGTCCTATATTCGTAAGATCAGTAATTGGTGGGCACTGGACAGACCATTGGCTGAAGTCGATGCGAAAGTGGTGTCTTACACATTTGTCAAGTATGTCATCGAGATTGCTGACAATATTTTCCGACTCGCGATAAATCTGCCCGAGGCGTATTTCGAGTGCGCGAGCGAAGTAAAGTCTAGGTAGCCATTGCGTATGTTTGACTTCAACTTTGCCTCGGCAGAGAGGGTCAACTAAAAGTCCCGTGTCCTGATAATCATTTTCGTATCGCGAGATTTTATCTGGAGATGGATCGTCATGTTTGTCTTGTTCGAACCAAGTTTCTGTCAAAACCATGCCATGCCATCTATCATGATCAAATCCTGTGACGATGCAACTGATATGGGAGTCGTATATCCCTTCGGTATCATCCGGAATTACATCCGGATTGGCGAGTGACTTCAAGAAGGTAACGTCCCGTGATGACCGAAGACTTTCGCCGTCGGACCTTTTAGTCCGGCTGTCCTTCATAAGGCTGGTTGTAGAGCGCCATATCATGAAAGGAAAAGAGAACTGCATCATGAAAGTGCTGTGGCCTGTAGTCTAGACATCATCACACTGATTAGGGCAGACTCAAATCAAGATGCTCATTAGTAACTTACCGAGAAGGAAACTCCAAGAGACGATTTGGGACAGATGTAGTTGATAAGGAAATCCCCCAAGACGCGAAACAAAGATTCAGGGGCACTTCCAATCAGGGCCAACATACCCCACGCGTCCACATCGACCATGTAGCTATATATTGTTAGTGTTAGCAAGCGCTTCACAATGGCCTTAACTCACAGTAAGCGACGCTCAGCCGATATAAACGTCGGATCATGATCAATTGCGTGGGAGTCTAGATATCGCTGGAAAGATAGAAATCAGTTTGTTTGGATCATGACTCATAGACTGGGAAAAGCTTACATCCTTCTTCAACTCCACCAACAGTTTGCGGGCACAAAGGCCTCCAAGAAACTTGCGTATCCTTACATCGCCCTCTACTCGATTACCATCAATGATCAATGCCAGCTTGCGATCTGGAATAGTGAAGTGCTCATCTTGTAGCTTCTGTACTGTGGCGTCATGCAGAATATCTTGCAGAGATTTGACACGATGTCTGTCCGCTGGCCATCTCGGCTCAGTCACAAGAAGAAGAGTAGCATCAGATTGGCCTAATTCCTGGGCGTCTTCTTCAAATTGGGCGATCCAAGGAGAATTTTCCCACGACACTGGTATGGAACCACGCTCAGAGAACTCCAGAGGCCAGGAGAACGGTCCTGTGGGCACGCTTCTAAGCGATGCAACGTGCAGGCTGGCCGAGGCCAAGGGAACCGGGTTGGCTTCGCTGATCATCCAGGCGAAATAATATGGGATAGCTTTATACACAATCAGTGAAATACACCATGAAAGATCATGTCCCAAATTTCTGAGATGAAAGAAACGACAGCAACCCATCCTTGGCCCAAATGTTTATCATAGAGAGGATCTTTTTCATCAGGTTTTGGGCAGAAGAAAAGACGTACCTGGTGTTGATGCCTGTATATCAAGCACTAAGCGGGAGGTGAAGGAGGAGGACCACTTGTTGAATGCTGGTGCTGTCGAACCCGGATTCGGTCGACCCTGCAACGTGAGCACCGAGGGTAATGACAGTTGATGCAAGGATCGACGACGACATTCATGCCACCCTGACCACAGCAACACTACAAAGTATAGAGAGCATCTAGTTAGTTGCTTCTCCTGAGATATCAGATAAATAACTTGTGGTACGAACACAAGACCAAATAAAACCGTATTTGGGTCGAGGCTAATGTATAGCTAATGCGTCAGCCGCTGCGAGTAAGAAGCCAAAGACAGGGATTAATGCTGAAGATGATTCTGGGTACCATGGTGTTGGGCCGTGGAAGTGATAGAACGTTCCCTCCTTAAGTATTCCGTCTGAGCAATGTATGATTTAGCTACGACCTGCATTACCACTGATCACAAGGCTTCTCTAAACCCTGATCGATAGGTCAAGATTGCAGTAGAGGGTAATGATCCTTGTAGAATCAAGGCGAGCAAGAGGTGTGGTGCTGCAGTGTAGGATTGGCTGTCTTTCGGCTTGGGTGGTCAATATCGTGGCTTTTCCGGGCAGCGGGCACACCCACTTCTTTTCAAGATTCTCCAGGTAGCACGATTCAGATAACAGAAATATGATATTTAGCAAGCCGCTCTCGGAGGAGAAAAAAGTTTCTCGTGCGACGGAATAATGGAATGTTGCTGCCCGCTGGTTGCGTTCCTATGCATGTTGGTTTCCAGCATAGCAAAATTTGCACCACTGCTGTTGACCGACTGTTGCAAGGCCTACAAGTCACATGATACAGACCCGGTTATTATTAGATCAATTGTCAATTGAATGCAATAGCTGAGCCCAGCCTTGCTCAGACTATGCTCTGATCACAACAATCCCCAAGATTTCTCAAGATCTTTATTCAACAGGTTAACCTCTTCTCTAGATGGTTGACATTGGATGCTAGTACGGCCGAGTAGAGGGACCGAGCACCAACTTGTAAGAAGAAACGTCCCCTAGGCCCAGCGGCTGAGCCACACTCACTGCTGTGCCAGGCGCTGATCGCTGTAATGTGACCAGCTGGTCCTCATCAAACCGGCGGAGTGCGGACATACCAGATGCGGTTGAGGCATTGTCTTGCATTGACATGTCTTAGAAGCAAAACGCTGATTTGCTGGTTATCTGGATGAAACCGTTGAAATTCCCTTGCTCATAGCAGCATACTCCCAAATTTCCGACTGTTGGGAAGCGAAGCCAGAGCCGTATGATTGGTCAACCAGCCGTTCCCTTGCTTGATAGCGTCCCTTCCATCCCAGCAGCTCACAAAGAGCCAATAGGCGGCAATGTGTTCTTTCGGAAGGGATGGGAGTGCTGTTGCATGCTCCTCATTAGCTCGTTCAGCACGACACCACGTACACCTGTTCATCTCTTTTTCCCATCTTCAACATCCTCAGACGACGCGACGAACTGATGCCAATCTACAATCACACGCTCCATCGAGAATGCCATTTGCGGAAATGGTCCCTTATCCTCTGCAGTTGCAACCGTTTGCTACTCCCGAACGTCAAGCTCATGGCCCCAAAGGCAGAGTGTGGCAAGTCCACCGCTGTCATCCTGCGACACCCTATCACGGACAACCACGACCGATCGATGATACATGTGACCTGCATTTCCGGTCTCGACAGCAGGCTTGGGCTTTGATTATGGCAGCCCAACATGGCATAAGAAGTTTGACGGCCGCGAATGGTATATTCCTCACATCCGAGTCGTGGTTGCCTTCTCTGGTCGCCTAAATAATTACACTGCCCCTGCGCCGCGATTTCTCACCGGATATCTGGAGAGCCCAGCAGTGCCAATGCATTCTCTTTGCTCGGTTTAGCTCTGCCAGAGATTGGAAAGGCCCCAATCGATGCCACTTTCGCGTGGACGACAGAATGCGTGTCACGACACCACACCGCCTCGTCGCCGGCTACACGCACAAGCGTTTTCGGTGTCCCTAACCGCGACGACACCGATTTGGTCAGCTACGAGCACCCTCCTACCAAAATGCAACGGGATTACTGGAAGGCCAGCACCTAGGTCTGATCGACAACACGCTGGCATGCATAGCTTCTTTGCAACCATCCGCACATGCTCTTTCCAGAGAGCGTCGCATCGTATCTAGCTGACCGACAACGGACAGCGCGATGTTTCTTCGGGTCGCGGACCCATCATTATTTGACCGCAACCTGAAGTGGCTGCATGCGCAGATCAATATCATTGGGCTTTTATTCAGGTCGCGGGCCGTGTCGTTGTCAGCAGGACGCCCCATTCGGGAACGCCCGTCCTTGGAATCGGCTGCCTCATTTTGGTGTCCCGTCCCGAGGGAATGCAATTGCTTCGGCTATGCGGATTCAACCATTCGTGCTCCAAAACTCCTCCGTCCCCGGTCTCCCGGCTAATCGTCTGCATCGTACTTTTGTTCATACCGGGGAAATTCGGGGCATCTTCACAGCACATGACCATTTCTTGCAGCTCATGTTGCCCGTTGTGGGGCTTGCAAGCCAGATGGTTCCCGTCCATTGATTTCGAGGACAACACCTCACGATAAGGACTCGATTTTTAGTTCTCTATTGTGATGCCTGTGAACCTTCACGATACTGGTACACTGGCCTGGCAGGCCGATGTCTTACACTTTCCATGTCGGCCGTCCATGCCACACAGTTTGGGCAGCTATGCCAGCTTATGCCGCGTCCAAACTGTGTTTTGACGGGTTGGCGCATACGTTGCTGACCTCTTGTGCCACATTCTTGAGCACAAGTTCCACCTTCAGTTGGGCGCCGGTGTGTTCAGACTCCGACGTCGGTCAGTGAAGCAAGCAAACAGCTCTACCGATCAGCTTTCACTGTGTGGTACTTTTAGGTACTACGCACTAATAAAGCCTCGGTGTCTGGCAGGTGGAGAAGTAATGCCCCTTTAGGGCCTGCAAACTACAGAATGCTCATACTTGACACACTGCCAGCCAGCTCGACTTGCAAGATTGCGAGTTGATGGGCTGCCGACAGACTGGCACGCAAATCCCCATAGCACGGGATATCACGTGAATAAATACTAGTGCGTACCCTCAGCACGAGTGGAGATGCAAAGACACTGGATAAGCTGAATGACGTGCATTCGCTGTTGCATCTGGGGCTGTGTGGCATCCAGGCAAGCTCACTTGACAGTTCCAAATCAGGTATCGCCAGTACTCTGTTGGTCTTCGATGAGGCCCTAACACAAGGCAAGCCTGTATGAATGCGCGCCCAATTACGATCGGGACTGCCGCAACAGGTTGGGCAGACCCGAACGAGAGCACACGAGCTGCTAATTAGTCCTCCTTCGAAGACCAGTGTTACGCTTGTGAATTCCAGCGGAGGATGGCTGAAGTCTGTCTCAAAGTTTTGCGCTCATTCTTCCACAAGGTTGACCGTCTGCGTGTTCATTCCTTGATTCCCCATAGATTCGACTTTCAGCGAATACCATCCAAGGACACGTGGAATGTCGTGTAGAGAGCTTGACTGGTTTCACGACTTGGCGAGCCAAAACAGCCAATCATCGACCATGTAATTAGACATGAGGCTCATCGAGCACTTGATGGCCGTGTCTTAGACGGCAACTGTGAGAGCAACATTTATCCATGTCAAGCTACCTGCGCATGATCAATAGTGGGAATAAACACCGCATCATTCTCAGCAGAGTTACGCGTGGGCGAAATGCTGTGGGAGAATCTTCGTGCATATTTGGGTGCAACCCGCATACCGGAGCCAATGCTTAACTGCCATGGAGTGTCTTCTGGAAAATGATTCTCATTCCAAGAGCGATGCTGATGTCCATCGTCGCTAGGCAAGAGGATGAATTCTGGAAGGGACATCCAGCACCTCAGAACGGATGTCTGCAAAAACGAAATCACAACACCTCGTGAGATATTGCAGGATTTCGAATGATGGAGTGCTTACGGTATTGAGGCATGGTATCATCATCGACCTTTCGGTCTTGGCTTGTAAGTGTCTAACAAAACATTGCTTGCACAATCGACCAAATGGATCACCTGGAAAATAACGGAGTAGCTAGAGGAAAGGCTGCTACACGTGAGGTATCTTGAGTACATGTATTTGCATTCTCATCTTTATCTTCCCAATGATTTCCTTGCCTACGGACACAAGAGGACCCGTACATGGCTTGAGAATAACACAACACTTCTGCTCTGTTCGTCAAGCTCAGAAGTAGACTAATATTAAGAACTGTGAGCCCTGATTCTGTCCACTCGACAGCGGCTGCATCGCGGGTTTGCGCAGTGTACGCAAGGATCGGTCGCTACTGACATGCCCCCTTGGCCGCAGTGACACTGCAGGATGTAAGCAGGTAACCTCTAGGTGGAAGAAGAGTCCAAAGAAAGAGTTCAGTGAGGATCTTGACAGGACATACACAAGTCCAGATGAAGGTGTACCGTTGACGTGGGGGCTATTAGGGACCGCGGAGTTAGTCTATGTTCAACGATTCTTTCTTTCAAAAACTAGCCACAGTACCATGACGAATACTCGCTTAGTTCGGCTGAAGCTCGTTTATCCTATTACTGGTGTCGCAGCAAATTTAACGTAGAAGGTTGAAGCTTGCTGTACTGAGCCGGAGAGGTGGTATTTAGTAGATGGGAGTGACAAAACACTCTATACCTGGCCTTTTAATAGCGTGAGTTTGTAGATGGAATGTTGCGAACAGCTTGATGATCAAAATCAAAATTTAGAGCATGATGGGGTGGGAAGTGAACAGACTCGAAGCTTTCAAAGGGAAAGAAATTGAACACTCGATGAGGTAAAACAAAGAACAACCCCTCAAACATGACGAAACGTTCAGTGGGTAGAAAAAGACGGTAGGTCTATATCCAGATTTTTATCTATTCTCAAACTGGAAAACTTCGAAGTGATTGAATATCCTGGGACCCGGATATCACAACAAAGCCGCAAGACCAGCATTTCGCGACCGCGGTGATGTTCTCTCATGCTTTTAAGTTTGGAAAACAAAGCAAGTACTGATTCCTGTTCCTCGCCCGTAACAACCAATTCTATGGCGGTAAAGATTTTAGACGATTGATATGGAATTGGATAGTAGAACTGGGTGACATCTAGCTTGACCGATGCGATAGTGAAGCAGGTTGATCATAACACGTGACCACCTCCATGCACGTTAATTCATACGTAATTGACTTTGATAATGCAAGTACGGCACCACAACCGTTTTTAGGCAAATTGGAGTCAAGGATTGGAACTTCACGCCTGCCCGATCCATTCTCAGTCAAACATTGGCTCTTTGGTGGTATGCAGCTCAGACATACCCAGCACATCGGGTGGGCCACTCGGCCACATCATTCATCCTATGATCGGGGGAAAGCGTCTAGATCTAACTTGTGGAGCTAGTACATATTGCAACATTGCTTTGGAAAGCGTTGAGACTAATTCAGGGATATGAAGACGAGGCCGAAGGCACTGGGGAGAATGCCTGGTCCGAATCGCGTGGGTCATCCTAAAATCATTGGTCCAAGTCCGGTCAGGCTCAGATGAATTCAATTAGGCACCATATCAGTCGACATGAACTCTTTAGCAAAGCACCGTATTTTTCTTACGCAAAAGGTCAAGGGTGACTGGGAAGTCAGAGATACGGTGAAAGGTTTGATGATATCGTAACTTTGACAAAACCAGACACGAAATAGGTATTTCATGATAGGGCTCATGCATGGAGAGGAGAAGAAGATAGAAGTGAACACGAAAATGAAAACTACGTCTAAAAGGTTGAGACTCTGCGACTTGGGCCATACATGGGCTCCAAAAATATCAGGAGAGGGGCTACGGCCTTGGTCATTGGTGCGGGCCCCCAGGTCTTTGGCCTCTAATGAATGTGCTGCTCAGATAATGGAGCTACACAATTCTACAAAGAAAAGATAGCTGCCAGCGGCTTCTTTGCATCTGTCTCAAGTTTTGATTGGAACTCGATATCTATGTGCGTGCAATTACCCATCGCACCATGAGCATCTTCACCGGTTCAAGCTTGAGCTGATCCTCTTGGTTTAACGTTGCATATCATGGACTGGAAAGAGTACATAACCTCAGGTCCCGATTTTTTTAGGGAACTTGGAAATAAATCTCACACCGCGTTGTTTGCCATCACGGGGGTCGTCAGTCTGGCCCATCAGCTTCAAGGGAAGGGTCTATGAACCGAAACCGACTTCATTGAACACTGATGAGATGGCTTTGCCGCTTACTTGATTGGTCGCAACGATTGAGAGCCGAGAAATTAAGCCCTTGGCTGTCGGATGAAAGACTGAATTTTGAAAATTCCGACTGTCATATCGGGATCAAGCCTCAGAGTCACAAGCATGGTAGTATCGTACTAATAGCTCTTGGCCTAGAGCTAGCCGTGATCCACCACAAAACGGTACTAGGGGAACCCATTGCCGATACCCCGATTCCGAACCGATCATTTTACCCCTACTACTTTTCGGGTCTGCAGAGAAGCATCGCAAGTGGACAACAGGCTCCGCTGCCATCGAATTTTGCCCTCTCTTATGTCGGGATATCGTGGGAAATTATCTACCTTTTCAATTTTGCAAGAGTTTTATGCCTTTTTCACACAGTCGATGCGAGTCCGAGATTCCACCTCGAAGCTCACGTTGCATCAGATAAGTCTTCAGGCATCCATCTCCGTGTCAGCCGCGCACCCGATCGACGTGACAAAGTCCCCCGGGCTGGGACTTCGCATGCCCAACACAGGCGGGGTGCGATGAGCTCGGACTTTTCAAGGATTAACGAAGGAAGAAGATGGTCTAGACTATCGAAAGACGTTGATGGGGTTCCTCGAAGGGGAAAAGGCGGCTGAAGACTGCAGCTGAAATCTGAGAAAATCTTTGGCGATCCCCTCGAAATCGGAGCTGCGTCCGGAAACACCGAGCTTCCACATTGGTTCGATTTCAGCCTCTGTGGGGGAGTTCTCTCTAGCTCGTTGAGGAAACCTGATTTTTCCTCGTCCTCGAGCATTTCCCCGATAAGTGGGCAGCATTTCTTTTTGTTCCTTTGAAGTTGACGCGCCTCGAGGAATTAGCTGGTGTCTTGGCTCGGCATTGCGCGAGACATCACACACCGACTGGCTGCAACTGGCAAGACCCCTGAATCAGCAGTCCTTAGTCAGAAAGTCAATCCTCCATCTGGGTGATATCATTGGTCGAAGCCCTGATATCATGTCCGAGAGAATGCCTATGTAAGGTTTGATATGACGCCAAGCGGGAGGGAGCCAATGGGTGGCTCGGTTTGCCATGTGGATCTCCGCCGGCGGGTCCAGACCCACACCTTACGCGAGCCTACTATCGAAACGGGGCTAGCGTATCCCCTGTCATCATCTCGACTCTTTTCCTTTTTCCGCCTGCCAAACGTCCACCCGCCTGTCATCGCGCATCAATCACTTCAGGTCGTCCGAACGTATTGAGTAGCGATCAGACGTGGTCGCCTATTGTCCTCCCGCCCTCCTCGGTGCTAGCCGACATCAGTGATCGCAGCGAACGACCACGCCATTCGGATTGTGGGTTTTGACACGCCTCGAGGCCAACAAAGGCGGCCGCAACCTGCAACGGCCAGCCACCGTCAATGATCCAATTCGACCACCCTCCACGCTAAGAGCTGCAAGGACGCGGGGGTCCTCTGCCGATTTTAACGAGGCGAATGCCCCCGCCAAATTTCCGTTCGTCTGACAGCATCCGTTAGCATCTACCGGGCCGCGACGTTGACGACATCGACATCAGCGGACATATCAATCCGACTGCGCCGCCGCGTTGGTACCTGCTGGGCAGACTCTTCCACGAGAGACATGTTGTGGGAGCACCGCCGCGATGAACATTGTAAGACACCCGGATGCACGACCCCCCCGGCCCGGCTTCCGACTGACCGAAAGCAGCCCTCCGTCGATGGCTCATCAGGTGATGGCCGAGTGGGATCCGCCCGGGACAACTCCACGGGCGGAACCCTCAGTAAACTCCAAATCGACGGCTCTGACTCGTCCTCGTTGATGTCGCTCGTTAGCACTCTCGTGCCCGTTCTCATCTACGCGGTCGTCTGTATCCTCGTCTTTTGGATCCTGCGACGCAGAAGTCATCGCGTCTACTCCCCGCGGACCATTCTGAGGAGTCTTTTCTCGCAGTACGAACCCTTCATGTCCCTATGTTGACATCGCAACTGACATGTTTGTAGTGAACAAAGCATACCCCTGCCCAAGGGTTGGTTGGACTGGGTCAAACCCTTCTGGAGAGAACCCGACACCGCCATCCTGAATCGATCAACACTGGATGCGTTCCTATTCCTGCGCTACCTCAAAGTTCTCGCTTTGATATGCTTCGTTGGCTGCTGCATCACATGGCCAACGTTGATGTCAATTCATGCCAGCGGAGGTGGTGGTCTCACCCAGCTTGACCGCATCACAATCGGCAACATCAAAAACTCCCACATATTCTTCGCACATGCTATCATCGCATGGATCTTCTTCGGTCAGTTCGACAACTCAACTAGGCACACTCGTATACTAACATCTGCACCAGGATTTATCCTATTTACTATCTATCGCGAGTGCATATACTACATCAACCTCCGTCATGCCTATCTATTATCACCATATTATTCCAAAAGGCTGTCATCCAGGACGGTCTTGTTCAGTTGCGTGCCCCCAAAGTACATGGACGCTGCTCGCCTTCGAAAAGTCTTTGGCGACACGGTCAAGAATGTCTGGATTCCTCGAGATACCAGCGACCTGGAGAGACTTGTCAAGGAGCGGGACGAGACGGCTGCACGATTGGAAAAGGCAGAGATTCGCCTAATCAAGATGGCGAACCAGCGTCGCAACAAGCAACTGAAAGCTGCAGGAGTTACGGCTCCTGAGACCGTGTCAAGTCCGACTTCGAGTTCGCGATCGGAAGAATCTGCCGATGCCGAGAAGGGTTACCCGTACCACGAGAATACTGTCTTGCCAGATGTGAATGGCTCAGTTGCTGCACAATGGATCGGCGCTGACGAGCGCCCCTATCACCGACCGTTGGCAAACTTCTTCCGTCGCGTCGATACCATCAAATGGACTCGGAACCGCATCAAGGCTTTGACGAAGCAAATCAACAAGCTTCGTCGCGGGTTCCTCAAAGGCGAAGGTCGACGACTGCCTGCTGCCTTCGTCGAGTTCTCTTCCCAAGCTGATGCCGAACGTGCCTGCCAGACTCTCGCCCATAATCGACCACTGCACATGTCACCACGTCATATCGGCATGAAGCCCGATGAGATTGTGTGGAGCTCCCTGAGGATGCAGTGGTTCGAGCGCATCGTTCGAGGGTTCCTGATGCGAACAGCCATCGCTACCGCCATCATATTCTGGTCTGTTCCTTCTGCATTCGTCGGTGTGATCTCGAACATCAAATTCCTTGCCGAAACTTTCCCGTTTTTATCATGGATTGTGCAATTGCCCGACGCAGTCACCGGCATCATCAGCGGTCTCCTGCCCGCCTTGGCGCTGTCGTTCCTGATGGCGATTGTCCCATGGATCCTGAGAGGTTAGTCTACCCCGTCCGCCTACCTCATATCTGCTTCTCTTGCTAACCAAGTTACGTACAGGATGCGCTAGACTCGCTGGAGTCCCATCTCTATCCCTGATCGAACTCTTTGTTCAACATGCATACTTCGCCTTTCAAGTAGTGCAAGTATTCCTCGTCACGACGCTTACATCGGCGGCTTCAGCGGCGTTCACCCAAGTTCTCAAAGATCCTCTCTCAGCCAAGGACCTTCTTGCCGAGAACCTGCCAAAAGCCTCCAACTTCTACATTTCATACATCCTAATTCAATGCTTGGCGGTGGGAGCTGCCTCTCTAGTACGAGCTTTCGACGTCGTCCGCCATCACCTTCTTGCCAAAAGCTTCGACAACCCTCGTGGTCTTTTCAGGATATGGCACAGAGATCGTCCAATCCACTGGGGGGCAGTCTTCCCCGTCTTCACAAACATGGGTGTCATTGGTAAGCCGACCACTCGACTGCTTCGTTCGGAGTGAGCTGACCTTATGTAGCTATCAGTTACTCCTGCATTGCACCCGTCGTCCTGGGCTTTGCGACAGCTGGGTTCTCCTGCATATATCTGGTTTACAAGTACAACCTTATGTACGTCAGCAGCGCGTCCATCGACACGCGAGGCCTTGTCTACCCTCGCGCGCTCATGCACCTGCTGGTTGGCCTATACCTGGCTACGATATGCCTCATCGGCTTGTTTGTCTTGCGCGAGGCTTATATACCCATGGTACTCATGGTCGCGTTTCTCGTTTTCACTGCATTGGTACACATCTCCCTCCGCGAGGCCGTCTCGCCATTGCTGTATAACATCCCCCGGGCACTGGCACTCGAGATGGAAGAGCTCGACGGCGGGCCTGTGGCCCAATACCCGCAAGACGACTTTCTCACGGACGCTGATATCAATATGTCGTACCCGGACTTCCTGGATCCCATCGACGAGAGCGAAGGACCTGCGCATGAAACCCACGGTACCCGTGGTGTTGAAGGCGCGAGCGGGCTGATGGTGTCCGTCACCGACTGGTCCAGTGGCCAGATTCTCAAGAAGGCCCAAGAAGCCGCCAATAATTGGGGTCTAGCGCGACCTCTTGGATATCTTACCTACTGGATTGCACCAGACCCGTCCATCAAACCCAACTTTCTCCTCCATTGGTTACACCCAGGTGTATTTGACGACTTCGCCACGCTTCGCCGTCTGATTCCCAATGATCTCCCCGACCCAACGGCGACTTATCCTCCGGACTACGCTCGCCGTGCCTACTGGCCACCGGAGATGGCATCTCCGCCTCCGGTGTTGTGGATCCCACGGGACCCAGCAGGAGTTAGCCGACAGGAAGTGGAGCATTGCCGGAAAGTTGTGGGTTGCTCGGACGAGGGTGCCGACCTCAATGATAAGTGTAGGATAGAAGTTGATTTGCAGAAGGCTCCTTTTTGGGTACCTCGAGTGTTATACTAGAACTGTTTGTAAAGCGAGGCGTATGGCGTTTGAAATCGGCTACAGTAGCCAGAAAACAGACTCTATTACCAACAGAACGCTTTTGTTTTCGAAGTCTGGGATCTCGCGTCGCGGTCATAGTAGGCTCGGCCGCCATTGCGTGGATCGGCCGAGACACTGAGTAACCTACAGGCCCTGCTGTAATACCCAGGCGCAGTGGTTGTCCTGTTTCGCCATGCGCTTACCCGCCCGGAAGCCGTCCTATTCGCTAGAGGGGTTTCATGTTACCGTCTGTCAATGGACGAGACGGAATGTTCTACATCACAGGTCATACACGGCCGAAGTCGCAGTCGTCCAGAATTATCGTGAAGTTTACTGGTTACCACATGCAACGTTGCGCGCCAGCACGGAGTAGCCGCTCTATAAAGTGATACTCCTGGTGGTTTCGTGTCTGGAATCTCCGTGTAGCTGTGAAATTGCTTTCAGCTTGCCAATGAAGGCTCAGTGATGACGCGACAGGCGCATGCAGTTCGATGGTCTTCCAAGCGGCGGGCCCGGTTGCTAATAGCATGTTCAGAGGCAAGGCAAAACGGCCGGGGAAGTCCACAGACTCGCGATAATACCGTGAAACACGCTCGTCGAATCATACTACCACGATTTGAATCCCGACTACATCTTGAACCGAATAAAGCTGTTGTACTCATTGCTATCTCCGAGCGGGGAGAATGAGGGATAGAAAGTTTCGATCATTGCCACCTCTGTTGGGATACTTGTCCAGCGTGCGGAGAGGCCGCTTGCCCCCATTGTTACGAAAGATATTGTGAGCGGAACGGCCTGCCAAGGACTAATAGCGGGGAATTACTGCGTTCCTGTAGAAACGGCTTTGGCTCTTATCCTCCATCCTGATCCCGTCGTTGAACAGTCAACCACAGTGCGCGCTAGTCTGGCAACGCTATCCACCTGTCAGTCGAGGATTGTTGTAAATGACAGCATGGAGAGGTCGATCATGATTTAAAGTAACTTCTGTCAGCCATTGACTTAGAAACACGGTGGATGAAGCCAACTATGGCCTGGGAGCCGACCAAGATTTATTTTTGAACTTTGGTGTCAGGAGGAGGAACCAATGCGAAATGACGGTGTTGTGTTGCTGATATCCTTTCATCGACGGCCAAGCCTGTCCCACAAACACTGAACTTTGATTCGAATAACTAGTTCTGTTGATTTTTGTCTAAATAGCAGAACACATCGTCTTCTGAAAGGTCGGAAAGGTAGACAGTAGGGCCGTTACCATCACACTGTCCAAGGGCAACTGGAGGACTTTTGACGCCGGGTTTGGCATGACGTACCTCGATTTCTGGACCTGCCGACAGGATCGTGACATCATACGGAGTGGCCGCATGGCTGACGGGCTTTGAAGTTATTCTGAATCTCATCGGTATACCTTGAGCACAAAGACTGTCTCTCTTGCGTCGCAGGCGCTTATTCATGAACCACCAGGCTGCCTCTGGTGAGCTTGTGCGCCCTAGCCGCGCGCTTGAGGATATGCGTGACTGATTAGCTTAACCGCTGGAGACAGCTGAAAATCCAGGCCAGATTTAATTGTCTGTAAATATTAACCAACGATCTATGGAACACCAGCGAATTTGTCTAACATGATTCGTTTTTTTTAGCCTTTTCCCCCCTTGAACTGGCTCAGCCTCGTTTCATCCTCATCCCTTTGATGAAAGGGATAGGGCGGTTGAGGCCAACCAAGCCAAATTTTACTTTGAGATACAACAATGTTGAGATGTTTGCCAGTTAAGAATGTAGAAACTTTCTGTTTCATGTCTATGAGCCTTACAATCGATCGAAGGGGCTGGTATTCATATCATCAGCCAGGATAATCTACCGTGAAAGCTTCCAAAATCCAAGACATACTTGTTCCACCCGGTGTCATCTTAGCTGATAATGGTATTGTTTGCGTACAAATTGTGGTCATAGGCAAGTACTAATACATGTATTCCATGTCAGCCACCAAGACGCAAATACGCCTTCATCTGGACCTGTGTAAGTCTCATAAGACACCACCCGTCTGTCTTTCTTTTCGTTTCGACTAACGTTTTGAAGTGCTGGGATGGACAAGGCGGTATATCTATTGTCGTGGATCCCTGCCCAAGCTGCCAGCATTATCGATGCAGCAGGTGCCGAGTTGATCGCGTACTTACGCGGGGTCATCACGACGAAGATGATCCCGTTTCAGACGCACTTTTGGACCCAGCCTCTAGGGCGCCAGGACAACTCTGTTGCCACAATTCACCAGAACATGAACACCCCAGCTCAACTGGCGCAAAGCCTCATGTGGCGTAAGGCATCAAGTCATCGTCTATCATTCCATCATTCCAGCAACCGCCATACAGAGACAGCAGTTTTGTAATTCGTCTCGGACACTGGTTCAAAAAAGCAGGGCGCGCGTCCAGAAATCGAATAGCTAGCCTTGGTAGAATGCATCCTGACCGAAACTTATCGGGCGAGGTTAAATAAACCGGGGCATTGGCTAACTGCGGCTCGGCAGTCATGATCAGCACTAGATCTTTGGAACCAATTGGATATATGCCTCAAAAACCTGCCTCTTCCGTCCCTAAATGAAACAGATCATTGGTTATGAAGCCACACGTTGAAAGTGAATTTCTGCCTGACGTGTGTAACATAAGGTAGAGTCTGAACGACCTTGGGCGTGATTGAGATCGGTCACGCGTGTAATTGAGCCAGAATTACTGGAATCATGCGGCAGGAGGTAGATCCTGAAGCCTCATATGCAGCCTTCCGGATGCCCGGCGTGTTATTATTGAAAGAAAGGTGCACACTGAGGCAGCTTATCGAAGTCCCGTGCAGGCTCAACACTGAGAGTCTTGCTTTAGCATGAGGCGGTGTACAAAGCAAGCCCAACATCTAAACAAGCACACTAATGCCAGAAAATGGTTGCACCGTCGATTTTGTATACAAACATGAGCGAGGAGCCTTTTTGATCAACGCACGATCCGCTTGTCTTCTCTGAGTAAGGCATAGGAGCTACGATGAGTATCCAGACTTCTTCATCGGCTGAATTAATCAAACGATTTTTGTTGCTTGTCCATCATTTGCCCGTCCTAGTATACATATTCCCATGGAAACCGCGGAACGTGTCCCACTGCTTACCCAAACACCATGGCTAGCGGATAGCGCGACTGATACTGGTCGAGTTATTCAGGGGCCATTTGCTTGGCCACGGCGATTTTTTGAACGCCACCCTATTCAACATAAATGGGAGAACACACCATGGAGTCTACAGCAAGAAGAATTCGATTCACCAGAGGATGAGATCAGCTTTTTTCTCTGCACTGATAATGAGTCTGCTAGATATGAAGGTCGTGTTCGACCTGTTCTCGATGTCTGCTCCAACGCTACATTGACAGACCTGTTAGAAGGTGATGATCCCGGCTCGCTGAAGAAAGTCGCCTGGTTGATCGACGGTCGCTGGTCCGATAATACGTGGGCTCGTCGACCGTGCCTCGGGGCGCTATCGGCACGTGAGCTTGCAGTTGAACTTCTGAAGCAGGTCAGTCCAGTCAATTGCATTTCTTACGCAAGTAGATCTGTGTCTAACAGGGTCTGACGTGGCAAATAGCGGTATTCTACATCTACTAGCCTGGAAGACTCAACGTCAGAGGCTCCGCTTGTTGATGCCGAGCGGCGTCTAATGTGCATCAAGCAAAGCCACCCTTATCTTCTCAATCCATGCTGACGGTTGTCAGATATATCAACGACCTAGACAGATGGAGCATTCTGGCCCTTGTGAAGACTTGCCCCAACTCCCAGGCGCGACTACTGGGGGAGTTCTTCCAAAAGCATTTATGCGCAAGATCAACCATCGGTGTTTCTTTTGCGGTAATATATGAATAGCTTTGCTTTTATCTGCATGTAATCGAGACAAGGGACTGACTGGTTGACTCGTAGTCAAATGGCCCTCCCATGTTTGCTCTCGAACTTCACTTGCCTTTCCGCGTATGGCGCAAGACTGATCGACTGCTCATGGACAATCGAATTAAGGTCTCTACCAAGCAACCTCTTCGATCCTCCCGGAACCTGACTTTCATGATGTCCTTGGGAAATGACACAGAGACCTCAAAAGTCCATGGTGTGTACGCTGGACATATGGGCTGCGTAGTGATTGGTCACGACCAAAACAGATGGACGACCCACTTCGCAATCGACACCTGGTTCGAGGATTGTCTGGACGCCCAAGACAAGGTCATGCGGTATCAGTGTGACCTCGAAGTCGACATGGAGCTTGACCCACTCAGTTGTGGTAGAAATGACGCACGAAGACCAATATGGCATCCCAGGGCTTACTTTTTGGAAGTAATGCAGAATAGGCTCGAACAAGTGAAAGATGAATGGGAACTTGTGCTCCAGAACCTCGACCAGGGGGTGTCGAAGCTGGTAAGTGGCTATTACTTATTTTCACTTCGGAGGACATGCCGATCTCTTGTAGAGGAAACAATGACCAACCTATCTTTTCTGTAGGCTGAAAAGCAAAAAGGTTTGCGGGGTCTTTCCCAATTTCAAAATCGAGGGGAAAGAAACAACATCGAGAATCATGGCAGTGATTTCAAGGACTTCGAATCCTTTGAAGCACTGCTAGGAGAGCTGAAAGAGATCCTCCAGGATCTTTCACAGGTTCTTCAGCAGACTCGCAAGACCGGCGAATTCTTCCTAGCAACTGATGTGAACTTCTTTCTGAACTACGATGGCCACCATGGTGACGCCTCTGAGTGCTACCCATTTCTTGCAGAGATTCGGCGCAAGTTTCAAGACATTGGGCAAATGTGCGTCTCTATGGATAGTCTTCAGACAAGATGTAACTACATGACAGAGGATTGCGAAGCTACACGAAGAAAGGTATCGTTCAAAGATGATTGATCCCCATGTTCGATTAGATTCTAAGGCCTCCCTCTCCGCTCGATAGTACGTCTTCAGATTTAATACACCTGAGCATCATGCCTGGAATGCATCGGTAGGTAGTCCTTTCATGTCTTCGAATCTAATGTCACTAATAACAATACGCGGTTCGTAGATAATTGAAGACATTGTTCAGCTAAAAGCTGTAAGCTTGATGCCTTCAACTCCTTTTACACAACAGGGGCCCCAATACTTGGACATGGAACGGACTGACGAGATGTAGGAAATAAGACAGCTGAGCAAAACGCAATTCCAAAATGCAACTCTAGGTAAAGGCGAGATCATTGAAGTCCGTCTCCTCGCGTTGAGCACCCTGGTAGGCGACTCCTACTGTACCCAGTGCGCTGTTATAGTGGGGCTATGAGATTGACACAGAACGCAGATCACGTTGCCCTTCACTCATACTACTGCGCTGTTTAGCGCCGATGGTGTAGTTGCATTCAGAAAAGACTGGAAGAATTTCTTGGCTTCACTTCTTTGCGCGTACGTCCTTATGCTCATCATAACGGCTGCCTTGCGATGTTGGATAAACCGGGCCGGCGGAAGCATCGTGGAAAAGATGACATCACCAAAGAGGCAAATTTCAGATCATGTGCCAGAAGTTCAACTGAGACACTCGTTTGCCGCCTCTAGTGGCACTTACAGGGGTCCTCAAGAATCACAGGCAGCCGAAGTTCAGATTGCCTGCCTCCCCAAGCACCGCGTTTCTCTGTGGTCTTTGCCGCGTCACCGAAGATTGCAGTCGGCTGGGGATGTGGAACTTGGACTTGCATTGCCTACAGATACATGAGTACACAGAGCTTGCAAAACTGTTTGAAGGTGTTGAGCCGAGGGAATCAGAGTAATGAGCCACCCCTTTTATTACTTCTTTTGTTTCTGTCTGCTTCGTTTCCCTTGGGACAAACTCCAAATCATTCATTTAGCATAATTTGATGCTAAATGCAGCGGAGCGCTTTTAGGTAAATGATTTAGGAGAGTGAAGTTTGATCACATAGCTAATTAGTGCCCTGCCGCGGTTCCTATCCAACGTATTATGTCGCCTCATTTCATTATCCCTTTTTCTATATCTGCGCTCAGCCCTAATGATGATATAGTGTTACTAAATCGTTTTGAACTGCTAAGTGTTATAGTTAGCTATCTGATAGTAGGGTCTGCTAATAGAAGCTAGGGATTAATATATTATAATAGTATACTAGGTTGTAGTTATAAGCTAGTAGTAGATTAGGTTTTTAGAGACTAAAGTAATTAGTCTTAAACTTAATAAGTAATTTATAGTAAAAGTAAGCTAAGAGTATCCTAAAGATAAATACTAAGAAGTTAATTACTAAAGAGCTATAGAAGTTTAACTATAAATTAAACTTAAAGTTATACTATATATAAGTTTTCTTATATAGATAGTCCTACTATTTATAAATATTATTCCTTTATTACTATAAATATTTATTCTAAAGTAGGATAAACGTTTATTCTAGTATCTACTAAATATTTATTATCGATCTCTTATTTATACTTATTCCTTATTATTATATAACTTATACTATAGTTCTTCTATACTAAGTAAGTCTTTACTATTTCTATAATTTTATAATATAAATATCTTATTCTTATTATTTAACGCCTAAGTAGGTTATTTAGCTATTATCCTATTTATAGGTTATAATATTAAGTCCCCTCTCTAAAGATCTTACTTTTAAAACTTAATATAAGTAGTTTATTAGTCTTAGGTTAAGGATCTATTAATTATACTTCTTAATTTTTTCTATAATACTAATACTATATTAAGTTATATTTAAAAATAAAAATCTTTAGATACTTTAACTTATTACTATTTATTTTAGATTCTCTAATTTATTAATAAAGGTATTAAAAATAAAATACTTTACTCTAATTATTATTTACATAATATATATTATTTACTTCTTTAGGCTGCTAGCCTTATATTGTGAAATTTGACTGGTATTGACTGCGAAAGCTAGACTAGTCCCCTCGCCTACTACTAACGACCTTTAGGTCACGTGACTACTTAGAAATCATCTTCGCCTCCACGCTCCTCCGTCAGTCTATTAGGACTTCAAACACTATAATAAGCTAAGTTAACCGTTTTCCTCTAGCCGCCTCTATCTCTATTAGTCTCCTCTTTCTCTTAAGGCTCCTCTAAGCTGCACCTACCCTTTACACTATATTCAATCCACGCCTATCTTCTATCATCTCCTCCACTATTTAGACGTCTACGCTATAAGCTCCACTAGGCGTAGGGGCCCTAAGGCCTCTATACTATCGCGCCATTATAACATCTTCCGCCCTACTACGTAGTCTTAACAGCCCTACCGCTATTAGCTATACTCTTAATATCAGATTCACCCTTCTTAACTTACTAACGTTTAAGCGCTTAAGCTACCTTAGCTATCTTAAAGAAGCCTATAAAGTAATTATAAGTATTAAGATTATTATTAATAACTTTAACTATCTTTATATTAATCTTAAAACTATATAACTTTATTATATCGCTCTTATTAGCTATCTTAAGTAGGTACTTTTAGGTAAATTTAAAGAAGGTTTTCTTATTAATAAAGAGAAGGTTACTAAACTTAGAGCCTTTAACTTTATTAACGTTAGTCTTATAAATTAAGTCGTCTAGTATAGCTTTACTCAGCCTATATAGAGTTATAATAAGTAGGAAAAATAGGAAAGTTATTATATAAAGTTACTATATATATAGGAGGATATAAGGAATAAGCTTAAGGCCTCATTTAAATAGTTAAGTTATTATACTATAGCTATAAGAACCCTTTTAGCTATATAAAGAGTTATACTATTAAGTTTATACCTTTAAGTATAGGTTTAAGCTATCGCTAAGCTCTAGCTATATTATAAACGATATTCTTATAAACGATAGCGTTATAAACAACGTTCTTGCTAGTACGTTTTGCTGCTTTACTACCTGCTTACCTGCCTGCCTACTCTCTTCTATATAGCTAGGGATAAGTTAAGCTGAGCGTTAACAACTAGTTATACTAAGATTTATTTATTTACTTTATTAAGATTAGGTATAGGTTAAAGTGCTGCTATTAGGTTTTAATACTATAAAAAAAGTATAGAGTGAGCTATGATACCTACTTATATAGGTTAACTAGACTGCTAACATTATTTACTTCTTTTAGATTCTAATATCTATAAAACTTACTATTATCTAAGTATTCTTTATAATACTTTTAAGGATATAATTTATACTTATAGGTTCTTTAGTTATATTATATAGCTTTTTACTAACTTTTAGTAAGTAGTAAATTATTTAGTAGTAGAGTTAGATTATTTAGACTAAGTAGAAGTTATAAAAGAAATGAAATTTTATAAAAAAGCTACTATTTTATAGTAAAAAGTTAAAGTTTATTAAAAAGCTTAGTTAGAGTTAAATAAATTATTAGTAAAGTTAGAGTAATTATAGGAGTAAAAGTAAATAATATTTAAGAAAAATAAAGTAATAGTTACTAAGTCTTTAAGGGATATATTAGCTTCTACTTTAGAAGTATAATTATTAAATACCTAAAGTGCTTTAGATATAGATACTTTATTTAACTAGAATCTAGCTACTTTAAACTTTTTATTAAAGGAGTCTTAGTTATCTATAAGCGTTCTTAAGTAAATAAATAGTTTTCCTTATTATAGTTAATTTACTTCTATTAGTAGTTTAATATATCTATATAAGTATTAGATTTATTAGTAGTTATTAGTAATCTCTTAACTAATAAGTATAACTAATATTAATATAGTTTCTTATTCTTAGTATTATTACTAGTAAATAGTAAGTTTATTAGTTATATTAGTAAAGGTTTTTATTAGTTCTTAAGTATTATTTTTATATTTATATCTTTTCTACTTAATAAAGTACTAATATCTTTTTAGTTCTTTAAAATAGTTTATAATCTATTTAACCTTATATTCTAGTTTATTATCTTCTATAATAATAATATTATTTATTTATAATCTTTATAAAGCTAGTTTAAGGAGTAAGATGTAGAATACTAAGTAATATCTTATAGTTTCTAGGAGTTTAAGTTTATAGTTAACTAGTAAAATAACTTATAAAATCTTAAAAAGTCTAAGTTTTTTATAGTTAAATTTATTATTTAGTTATTTTATTTTAATATTTTACTATATAAAATAAGCGCTATCTCTCTCTTTTAAAGTTAGTCCCTTAATCCTTTATTAATTACTAAACTATACTATTTATTATTATATAAATTTAAGCTCTTTTTATACGTTTTCTTAGATATTTTTAATTTACTATATTAAAGCGATAGCTTTTACTATAGCTAAGTTTACTTAAAGTTCTCTATAAGTAGTAAGTTTAAATCTATAGTTAAAGTAGAAGGGGGATTTTTTAATACTCTCTCTTATTATATTATTATAAGTAAACTAAGTTATTAGTAGTAATACTACTTAGTTATCTTAGTTATAATTAATATAAACGTAGAAGTAAGTTTTAAAAATTTACTTAATTTATTTTATTTATCTATTAGTCTATAAGTAGAATATAGTAAATATTAATTATTTAATATTAAAGTATAATATAATTAATTTCTAAAAGTTAGAAGTAAAGATCTTATCTCTATCTAATATAATTACTTTAAGTATTTTATAGTTAGTAATAATATATTTAAGAAATATATAAATATATTCTTTAGTATTACTTACTTCTTTATATAGGATAAAATAAGAATACTATTATAGTATATTCTTATAAAAGGTTCTTAAAACTTTAGTAGCTTAATAATAAAGTTAAGTAATATAGATTACTAAGTAGTTTATAGTATAAGTAAAGGTTATAGTATATTATAAAGTTAATATTAAATAGGTTTATTTTTAAAGTAGACCTTATAATCCTTAATTACTTTTACTATATATTCTCTAGTAACCTTTTCTCTATATTATTATTATAGTTATTTTTAGGTTTTTATAATTCCTTAATAACTATATATAAAGTAAGTATAGAACTTTATAATTACTTTATTATCTAACTTATTAAATAAGTTAGTATTAGATTATTTAGCTATTATTAAGAGCTTAACTATTAATACTAGGTCTCTTTTATTATTTTTCTTAAGAATTACTTAGGTTTCTTTAAGTATTAAGATATTATAGTTTAGTTTTTAACTAAAAGTATTAGCTTTACTATTATTTAATCCTTTTTAGTAAATAATTTAGAAGTTAAATTTAAATAGGAATTCTAACTATTATATTTATTACTTTTCTAGTACTTTTAAGGTTATAAAATATATAAAATTCTTATAGTTTAAGTATATAAGTACTTTATAGATAGTTCTTAAGAGTTTAAGTCTTTATTCTTTAAAAACTTTAATAATTACTATAAGTTCTTTATTATAGATCTTATAGTTAAGTTCTAATCTTTTAAGTTTTTTAAAAAAGAAAATATAAAAGTATAAATATCCTCTTAAGTCCTATTATAATAATTATACTCTAATTATATAGTTAGATATATTAAGTTCTACTTTAAATTATTTTATAAAGTTTAGAATAATAAGGATTAGTTTATTAGTAATAAGGTCCTTAATTTTTTAAAAAGCTATTTATTATAGTTCTTCTTATTAAAATAGTTTATTCTTATAACTAAAATTTATAAAAACTATATTAAATTTTCTATAATTTTTAATAAACTTTTAATAGAAATTAATAAAACCTAAGAATCTTTAAACTTCTTTAAAGTTTATTAAAGTTAGTTATTTTTAAATAGCTTTAACTTTATTTTTAAATATATTAATTTCTTTTAAAGTAATAGTAAATCTAAAATATTCTACTTATTATATATAAAATTTATTTTTCTTAAGTTTAACTAGAAGTTTTATTTCTTAGAAAACTTATAAAATATTATATATATTTATTTTATATTACTTAAGTATAAAAGAGAAAATAAAGATATTATCTAAGTAGATAACTATATAGATATTAATATATTTATATAGAACTAAATTAATTATATTTTAAAATATTATAGAGGTATTAATAAGATTAAAAAGTATAATAAAGTACTTAAAATATCTTTTTTACGTTTAAAAAGTAGTTTTCTATTCTTCTCTTTACTTTTTTTTAATTAAGTTATAAGTACTTTTAAAGTTAAAAACTATAAACTAGTTAGCTTTATAGAGAAGTTATTTTATTTTATTAATAAGTAGTAGTAGATAGTAATTCTTAATTATTACTTTATTAAATATATAGTAGTTAATATATAGTTATAGTTTTCTATTTTTCTTTAATATAAATAAAATTAAGTTTCTTATTAGTAATATTAAAGGTTTAATATAACCTTTTTTAAGGTTTTTATTAAAGTATTTATCTAAAACTTTTATTTCTATTTAGTTAAGTTTATAGATTTTATTAAAGCGTAGTTTTTTCTTTTTCTTT
This sequence comes from Colletotrichum sp. SAR11_59, assembly GCA_025328345.1. NCBI lineage: Eukaryota > Fungi > Ascomycota > Sordariomycetes > Glomerellales > Glomerellaceae > Colletotrichum > Colletotrichum sp. SAR11_59. The sequence goes on from JAKMXC010000031.1 coordinate 29,135, forward strand.
AGAGGAATCTTATAGTTAAAATTAATATATTTAAGTAGTTTAGTTTCTAACTTAGCTATAAAGAGTTTCTTATAATCTTAATATTCTTTTAGAATAAATAGAAATAAATTATTCTTTTATTCTAAATTTATTATTTTTAGTAGTTATAATATAGTTTCTTTTACTTTAAAGTAATAGAAATATTATTTTATTATTCCTAACTATATTAACTTATTTAAAGTTTAATTCTAATAAAGCTACTTAAAAACTAAATTATTATAATCTTAATAGAGTTAGCTATTACTTTAACCTATTTATAGGTTATTTATTTATAACTAAAGTAATTTTAATATTATATTATATACTCCTATATTAATAATAATAAATTAGATTCTTTTTTTCTAATTTAAATAGTTTATTTTAAAAAGTATAGTCTTATTATAGATAATACCTCCTTTATACTTAAATTCTTCTTTTTTTATTATATATAGAGGGTATAGTTATTTTGTTCTTTTTTATTATACTTCTAGTTTATTAATAGTTTAAGGAGTAATATAATTTACTTTAGCTTTACTATTAATTAATATAAGTATTATTTATTTATTAATAGTAACTTTAAGTTTTAAGTTATTCTTATATCTTTATAATATCTAATAAATAGATCTTATTTTAGTTACTTATTATAATCTATTATTAGTAAGTAAGTTTAGTTTTTTAACTACTTTAATTATCTAAAGTAAGTAATTTACTTTCCTTTCTATTATACTTTTAAGAAGCTATTCTTATAGATCTTAACTTATAGAGGTTTAGGTCTATCTTTTATAATTCCCTAGGTATATACTTTTTCTTAGTAGTAGACTTAATATTTATTTTATTAGTACTTATCTTACTTTATATTATTATTATATTAATATCTTATAGGAAACTAAAGACTAAGTTTAAAAACTATAAAGTTATCTTTAAATAATACTATAGTTTATTTAATTATAGTAAATATTAAGTAGATCTTATAAATAGGCTTATTATTATATCTTTAAGAGTAAAATTAGTAATTATATTTTTCTCCTATATATTCTTTATATTTATTATAGAAATATTAAAGCTAGAAGAAGGTTTAATAAAGTTAGTAGTTACTTCTTAAAGCTAAGTAGTTTTCTATATATAGCTAAAAAGTATAGTTTTAGTTTTATTATTCTACTAAAGTATTATAGAAATAGCGTTATTATTTATTTTAAAGTATATTAATTTCTTAATACTTTAGAAGTTACTTAGTTCTATCTTCTTAGTTATTAAGGTTCTCTTTAGAACTAAAGTTATCTATATTAAAAGTAAACTTATAAGTAATCTCTTTCTAAGTATATTATTAAGTAATATTATAAGGTTTATCTAAGTTATAAAGTAAACTTTTACTTTTTCTAAAAATCTAGTTATTAGTTATATTTAAAAGTTACTACTCTATTAGGGGATTATATTAATATTTTAGTTTTTCTTTAGATTCTTCTTTAACTTATTTATTAAGTTTTTAGTTAATTTATTTAATCTTAATAGGATTTCTATATATATATTTATGTTATTCTATATATAAGAGTATAGTTTTTAGTTATTATTCTTATAAAAGATTATAAGGTTCTTCTTAGATTTATTCTAAATATAAGTTTTTAGTTTTTTAGAAGTATATAAGCTTTTATTTATTATTATCCTCTAGTTTTTAGTTTTATATAATAGAAGAAGTATTAGTAAGTTTAAATTACTAAATCTATAGTATTTTATTAAACTATTTAGCTAATTTTCTTATAATTTTATTATTACTAATATATATTATTACTAAGGTCTTAAGATAAAGGTTTAAGATAGTTATATTATATTTAGTTTATCTTAAATTACTATCCCTTAAATAGTATCCTAATATTTCTTTATCTTTAAAGTAGATTTAGTAATTATTATTATAGTATCTAGTTTATAATTAGGATATATATAAAGCTTTTATAATTATATTAACTTATTAAAGTTACTTAACTACTAGCTTCTAAGGGAGCTTCTTAAGTTACTTATAATCTTTAGTAATATATCTTTACTTATTATAGTTATAATACTTAAGGTTTTAAAGTTTTTTATTATTAAGCTTAGTTATTATATTAAGATCTATAAATCTACTATATTATCTATAAGTAGTACTTTATTATATATTACTCTAATTATTATAAAGTTTATTATTATTCTACTAGTAGTTAAATTTCTATTAAGGTTACTATTAATATTTATATCTAGAGTTTAATCTTTATTGTTTTTTGCTTTTTTCTTTATAGTATTTAAAAAGTTAATTATTAATTTTAATAACTAAGTTAGTATATTATAGAAAGTCTTTAAGATAGTTAATCTTAATAATCTTATCTTTAACTTTATCTTTAAATCTTTAATAGAACATAAAGATCTTAATTTCTTTAGTAAAGTTATACTAAACGTTAAGTTATTAGAATATAGTAGTATATTTTTTAATAAACTTAGTTTACTATAGCTATATTAGTTCTCTTTTTATTTATTTTTTTTATTAAAGTCTTAAAAAAGAGAGTAAAAAGTATTTTTAAATCTTTAGAAGTTACTATAGATATTATAAGTCTTAGTAGAGTATTTATCTAATATTCGATACTTAAAGAATTCTTCTTAAATAGATTTAAATTACTTAAAAGCTTTTCTATAAATGTAAGTAGTTATATAAACTACTTTTTTAGTTTAATTAGTAAAATTATTATAGTAGAAGTTTTAGTAGTTCTTAACTTAGATTAGAAATAACTTAAGTTATTTAGAAGTATTATTATAAATAATAAGGGTACTAAGTTTAAATTTCTATTATTTTCTAATAGGAGTAGTAATAATATTAATAGTAACTTAAAAAGTATTAAGTTCTTCTTAAAGCTCTTAAACCTTTTTAAGGTTAATATCTCCTCTAATATCTTTTTCTAGTTTCTTATAAGTTTATTTAGCGTTCTAGAGTTATTTATTAAAGTTATTTATAGTTTATTTACTTTTATTAATAAAAGTTTATATTTCTTTAAATTTAGCGTTTTATTTCTAGATAATATATTAGAGTTTTTTATATCTTTCCTTAGTAAAAGAACTTTCTTTATTAGAGTTATACTTAAGGTTTAATATATTATAGTCTTCAATACTAATAAGTTTCTATACTAAGCTTTAAAGCTAGTTATATAAAGAAAATAAAGATCTTAAAGTAGGGGATTTAGCTAAAGTATAAGAAGATATACTTATTATTTTACTATTAGTAAGCGTTAATAGTTAACTTACTAAATAAGAGTAATTAAAATATTATAGTTAGCTATTTAATAGTAAGGTCTACTAATAGAAGCTAAAGATTAATATATTATAATAATATACTAAGTTATAATTATAAGCTAGTAGTAGATTAAGGTTTTAGAGATTAAAGTAATTAGTCTTAAACTTAATAAGTAATTTATAATAAAAGTAAACTAAGAGTATCTTAAGAATAAATACTAAGAAGTTAATTACTAAAGAACTATCAAAGTCTAACTATAAACTAAACTTAAAGTTATACTATATATAAGTCTTTTTATATAAATAGTCTTACTATTTATAAGTATTATTCCCTTATTACTATAAGTATTTATTCTAAAGTAAGATAAGTATTTATTTTAGTATTTACTAAGTACTTATTATAGATCCTTTATTTATACTTATTCTTTATTATTATATAACTTATACTATAGTTCTTCTATACTAAATAAGTCCTTATTATTCTTATAATCTTATAGTATAAATATCCTATTCCTACTATCTAACGCCTAAGTAGGTTATTTAGCTGTTATCTTTGTTTATAGGTTGTAACACTAAGCAGCTTATGTAACTTAATATCTTGGATTTTAGGAATGTTGCTATGCTTTAAAGCTATAGGGGGGTAAGCATAACAGAGAGGTTAGGATAGAGTAGGACCTAAAGGTACTTCTACGCTACATCTACGCGCTATATTAACGCGCCTGCTAGAGATTTATTGCTGTCTCATAACTCTCCCTAGACTCTATATAAAGTTCTATTCTAGTTTGCCTCCACAGTTGACATAATTAACTATAAGAAGGAATAAATTACCAAATTAAGGGTTTATGATTTGTTAATTCTAGGGTAGAACAAACCTTTTCTTAAGTTTTTAGTTAGCTTAACAACAGGCTAGAAATAATTTGAAAATCATAAGCTGTGCGCTAGCATAGACCTACTTAAGTGACTAGTTATAGGAAACGAGCCTCTGAAGCAGTAAATAAAGAAGTGTTACGTGAATTACTTCTCTTTTAATTGAAGCCTTTAAAGTTTTATAGATATTCTAGTTAATTAAGTTATGTAAGCCTTTATATCTGCTAAACTAATGCTTAGTGATAATGTTATACCTATTATATATAGAGGACCTCACCTTCTTAACAGCATACTACGTTAAGCAATAGAACTTGCTCCTTCTATAAGATGAGGAATATGTTTCAACATAATAGTAGCTATTTGACTATATTATAATGATATTTAGCCATCATTAAGCGGAGTTTAAGCGGAGGAAATTAGGCTAGAATTTAATTTACTGCTGCGTGATTAAGATAAAGACTTAAATTTAAGACTATTAGTATAGGTACTAGTGATACCCTTTAACTAGTTAATATAAGGGGTTATAAAATATAGGTGAAAATGCATTATATATTGAAGTTATAGATATAGTAGTGAGGGTAGTAATATAGCGTTAAGAGCTAAAGAGATCTCTACCCTCTTATTAACTAGATTCTACTATATTTATACTAAGTAGTAAGTATAGTATTATTCTAATACTAGTAGTTTTTTCTTTTTACTATATACTATATACTATATAAAACGCTTAAAAACGCTATATATATTATAATAATATAATTACTATACTTTTTATGTAAAGTATATAACTTACTATATTTCCTTTCTATCTTATATACTACTAGCTAATATATAATATAGTAGCTAGGCCTCTAGTATTAAGTTTCTATCTCTAATACTATCTTTTTACTATATATTACTTTTAATTAACCTATCCCTCTATATATATATATACCTTATTAGTATTAATAAAGCTTTCTAATACTTTATTTAAGGTACTTTTTATAAAAGTATTAATAAAGTTATTATTACTATTAATCTAATATATTTCTTCTACTTCTTATTATTTATATAACTCTTAGATTATTATAATATTAATTATTAGGCGTTTCTCTTTTATAGTACTAAGCTTAATAAGGTATTTATAAAGTAAGTAGGAGTCTATATAGATAATAGTTAGGATTACTAGTTAGTTAAGTTTATTAGTAATAATCTTAAGAGTTATAGCTATAGTATATATTATATTAATTCCTATTATTATAATATATACTTTAGAAGCTAGTATACTTCTTATAATATATTTACTCTTAGTTAAACTATAGTAAACTATATTCTTAGTTATCTTAAATATATTATTAACTTACTTCTTATTAATAAAGATAATTATAAAGCTTAGTTAAAAGGTTATATCCTTATTATTAATAAAAGATCTATTAATAAATATAAATAACTTAACCTCTAATAGGTTAAGGAGGATATATTAAAATCCCTAGTCTATATTTATTATCTACTATTTAATATACTTATTTAGTGCTTTAATATTATCTACTATTAGGTTTTAGTATTAAGCTATAGTAGAGAGGTTAAAATATACCTCTAGTTAGTAGATTAACATAATATATACTCTATAAATATATTATTTAATATATTATTTTTTTATCTTATCCTCTATTACTTTTATATTAATAAAGTAAAGTTTCTATACTTACCCTTTCTAGTATAAGTAGATATTTCTTTACTTAAGGGATATAATACCTCTATTAAATATAATAAGGTATTTTTCTATTAAGTATTCCTTTAGTTTTACTATAAATCCTACCTACTAAAGCTCTTCTTCTTCTTTTATAGTAAATATAAGGTTAGTAATACTAAAAGTATTATCTATTTATATACTAATAATGCTAATTATTAGGTTTTTATTTAAAGAGATTATTAGGTATAAGTTATATATTAAGGTTCTTATTAAGAGCTTTATAAAGTAATACTTACTATATATCTCCTCTTAGTATATTTCTAATTTAATAAGCTTATATAGTAGCTTAATAATCTCTATAATTATATCTTCTAAGTACTTATAGTAGATTTATATAAATAGTTAAGTAAAGATAGATCTAAAAAGAGCTTTAATTACTTAAATATAAACCTATATTATATCTCTTAACTATACTATAAAGTAGAAAGATATTATAAATATAAATATAATAATAAAGAGGAGTTTTTAGTTAGTATATTATATTATAAAGCTTTACGTTAAGATAAATCTTTTACTATTATTATTATACTTTTATACTATAAGTTATACTTTCTTATATAGTTTTCTATTTTTTTCCTTAACTTTATATATAATATATATATTAAATAATTATTTACTTTTATATATATATAAGTTAAACTTAATAAAGCAAAAAATACTTTTCTTAATAAGGCTATTAATCTCTATTATAGAAACTTATTTAAATAGCTTACTAAGTATCTTAATAATACTATCTTTATATAGTTAAACTATTTATACTAAAGTAGCTATCTCTTTTATTATTATGAACTAAGTAGTTATAAACTTATTAAGAGTTTCTTCTTATAAATCTAAGCTTATTTTCTATATAAAAATAAATATCTAGAAAGCTATTATTAGTATATAGTATAGAGGTCTACTATATCTATATTATACTAATATTTCTTCTTATAGAGGGTTAAAGTTAATAATAATATAGTTTTCTATTAGTTCTTTTAGTTTATTAACGCTCTTATTACTAAAAGTAGTTTTATCCTTAATTAGTTTATTCTAAAAGGTCTCTAGGTCTTTATAGAATAGCTTAATATATATTAATTAGAAGATAGATATCTTAATACTTATATTAATAATATATTCCTCTCTTCTAGAAGTTATAAGTTAATATAGGCTTTACTAGCCCTTCTTCTTATAGTAAATAAAGATATTTAAGTTTATAGTAAGGTCTATAATTTTTAATATATTTAAGCTATTATATATACTAAATATAGTAGTAACTTACTTATTAACTTTAATTTTCTAAACTTCTTTTATAGCTTTATAGATTATTCTTACTCTCTCTATAATTATTAGTATTAGTAGTGATTTTTTAACTATCTTTAAGTATATACTAAAAATAAAGAGAGTTAGTATAAGGTTATTTAATCTTACTATATTATTAATAACTTTTACTACTATTTATAAGATATTCTTATAGTTTATTAATAAGTAGTCCTTCTAAATAACTTAATATACCCTCTAAAAGGGTATATAATATCTCTTAACTTTACTTATACTATTATATACTTCTATAAGAATAGCTTTAACTATAATTCTTATTATATCTATATTTATTTTAAACTTATTAGAGATATAGTTTATTTTAATATCTATAATAATATAATTTAGAGGTTTAATATAGATATTAATCTAATATTATTATAGTATCTTCTAAATAACTTCTAATATTTAATCTAATAGGAACTAAGCTATATTAAATACTATTACTTTATTAAATATATATAATATAGGTTCTCTATCTATCTAAACTATATTAATAATAATTATATAGTTAAAGTTAATATTATCTTTAAAACTTAACTTAAATCTAAATAAGCTTATATTATTCTTCTAGTAGTATTTATAATAAGTTATTATCTTTTTAATAATCTCTTATTTAACTTTATATTTAAACCTATTAAGAAGGTTTTATAAACGTTTTATTATTAAGTAACTAAATCTTTTATATAAGTATTAAACTTCTTATTTAGTAAGCTAGCTATCTATAAATATCTTTTCTTAGTTAAAGAGTATCTATAAATACCTCTATCTATTTATAATAAATATACTAACGTTACTTCTTATAATTAAGTTAGTTAGAAAGTTATATAATATATTTATCTTCTTTATATCTTATATATAGAAAAGGAATAATATATTTATAAGTAGGATATAGAATATAATATTTCCTAATAGTATTAATATAATAGTTATACTTAAAGAATTAACTTTTTTCTTAGAACTAAATTATATTTTAACTTTATTTACTCTTAATTTATTAAGTTTAATAGGATATTACTTCTAGAAAACTTTAAATTATTTTCTACTACTTATTAAGTACTTTAAAGTATTTATATCTAATATAATCCTAAAGAACTTTTTAATTAAATAAATAGTATTAAATAAGGAAGTTTATAGTATTTTAACTTTAATCTTAATATTTTTAGAGTTTAATTTACTCTTACTATATTAAGATACTTTATTAATAAAATAGATATATATCTATCTTATATTAAACTAAATTAGCTATAATATAGCTATTACTAAGTTTATATCTATAGTACTTAATATATTTTATATATCTTTATTACTTTTAAGGTTATTTTTATTATTACTAAAACTAGGTTTCTAGTAGTAATAGTTAATATTAGTTTCTTCTATTAATATAGTTCTTCTAAAGCTATTATTAAGCTTTTTAAAATCTATAAAGAAGTATATATAGGTTTTATAGGTACTTTTTTATTATTAGTTTTTATATTATTTATATACTTTCTTTTAATCTTCTTCTATATATCTTATTAACTAGTATTTCTCTTAAAAATAAACCTAATACTTCTTTTAAAAGTATTTTCTATAATATACTTAAGCTTTACGTTTAAAGGTTCTATATAGGTTTTTTATATTCCTATAATATCTCTCTTTACTATTCTTATAGTATTTTCTCTTAGTAAAGTAGGTATTAATAGGGAACTATATTTTCCCTCTTAATCTAAGTTTTATAGTAATAGTTAATCTAAGAGAGCTTTAGAAGCTTTTATAAGTACTTATTAGTATATTAAAGGTAGTTTTATATTTTTATATACTTTAGTATATATTAATTAAGTTAAGTGTTATAATAATATTAAACTAGAGGTTTAATAGTAAGGTTAGTTATACTCTATTAAACTTTATTATTATCTCCTTAAAGTATTTAAGAGTATTCTTATTATTATTTTCTTAGATAATTCTTATTAATATAGTGTTCTACTACTTTATAATATAAACTTAGATAGTCTCTAAAGCTTTAAAGTATTTTTTAAGGTATATTATTTTCTTACTAAAGCTTAATAGTTTATTATTAAGTTTTATATAGTAATATATATTTATAATACCTTTAAGTATTAAGTAGAAGATATTATTTATATATCTCTTATTAATACCTACTAAAGTATATATCCTTTAGAAGATATTAATCTTATTATTTAGTACTTTATATTTATTACTATTATATTATTCTTCTTTTAAGAGGATCTTAATAAGATCTACTATTTATCTTAATATAAAGCTCTATATAAGTTAATACTAAAATATAGTAAGAGCTATAGATATCTCTATTTTAAACTAGAAAAGTAGTAATAATTATATTTAGCTTAGTTTTATATTTTCTAATTCTTAGAAGTATACTTTATTTATTACTAATATTTAATAATAGCTTTTAATATATAGGAGAGTTTAATAACTTAGTATTTCTTATAGTTATTAGTCTTATAAAGGAAGCGTTTATTTATAGCTTTAGAGGCTCTTAAGGTATTCTATAATATTATTATTTTCTTTTATTAAGTCTTCTTTTAGTTTTAGATCTCTCTAGAGCTTTCTTTTAAGTTTTAAGTAGTCATTTACCTCCTTTTATAGTTATAATATTATCTAAAGTAGAAATAATTTAGTATATATAATTTAAGTTAGTTTTTTTATAATATTAATAAACTTTCCTATAGTAAAGTATATACTTTTTTATAATAAAAAGTTATAGAGTTTAATATATAATTATTTCCCTACTATAGTAAAAACTTATTCTATCTATTCTTTAAAATCTAATATAAACTATAACTATAGGTCTTTATTAAAGAGATCTTTATTAATATACTTATTTAGATAATAGCTAATCTATTTATTAGTTATCTCTATAGTAGTATTATTAAGGTTTTCTTCTAGTAGCCTTCTCTATAGTAATATACTTATTAAGATAGTAAAAAACTCTACTATTTTATTCTTTACTATTAGGATTAAAATTATTAATAGATTAGCTCTTTTTAAAAATAGTATATTCTAAGGTTTATTCTCTAAAGTATTTAAAGCTTAAGTTCTTATTCTTATAGTTTTAAGTATATTTTAAGTAAGTATAGTATTACTTAGTAGCTTTATTATTATTATATTTATACTTATTATTATATTAACTCTAATCTTATTAACTAAGCGTTTAGACTAACTATACTTAGTTATATAGCGTTTCTTAGGAACTAAAACTACTAAAGTATATATATCTATTAGCTAATTTACTACTAGATACTTTATACTATTTAATTAGAGTTTTTACTTAGTAAGGTTCTAGATCTAAGTATAAGAAGGGGGTATAATCTTTTAGTAAAGATCTAGTAAGCTAATAAAGCTAACTCTAGCTATATTTTAGTAAATCTAGCTCTAGCTATATTCCTATATACTTATCTTAGTGAGTATAAGTATATATTCTTAGCGTGTTAATATACTTATTTCCTTATTAATTATAAGTTAACCTCTAGTAGTCTTTTTTCTTAATATATTTAGTAGGTACTTATTAATAATAGTAGTAAGTAGCTCCTATATATATATTTCCTTATAATCTTAGTTAGCTATATATTTTAGCTTATATAGTAGTTATATTTATTAAGATATAAATTAAATAGATTATTAAATCTTAAGATCTTTAGTAATAATACTTTTTAAAGAAGATTTTAATTATTAATCTTAGTGTTAGTTATTGCTTAGTAATCTATATACTACTTATATTACTTAAGGTACTTTTAGTATTATTACTATAGATTTAGTAAATATAATTAGTTATAGACTTAATAGAATATATAGTAAGAGGTAGTAAGAGATAAAGCTATTGTAAGATATTATATATAGCGTAGTTATTATTACTTTATACTTAGCTTCTAGTAATCCCTCTCTTATATATAAATTAAAACTAAGGTTACTTCTTTTATACTTCTTATTATAATAAATATTATCCTTAGGCTACTAAAATCTTCTTAATAATACTTTAGGGAATAAGGTTATTATATAGCTACTTTTATGTTATTTTCCTTAAGGTATAACTTTATTAGAGGTTATTCTTATATACTATTATAGTATATTATTTTAATAATACTTAAGGAATAAAAGTAATAAATATTAGTAAGTTAAAATCCTATAATTTTAAACTACTATATATATCTAAAGCTATGCTCTTTAGTTACTATACTTTAAGCTTATATAGCTAGGTAGTTACTTTAATCTTTAGTAGTATTAGTTAGTAAGTTTTAGTTACTATATAAAGAGGGGTCTTTATATCTCTTCTAACTTAGTATTTATATTTTACTATTATTATTAACTTATACTTATAGTAGTAGGTATAAAATGCTATTCTAGCTATAAATTATTAACTTTATTAATATAATAGGAAGTATATTTCTTATACTTAGTAATAAGTTAATACTATTTTATTAGTAATATATACTATTATAGTTATAGTTTAGTAAGCTATTATTACTATAGTAATAGCTTTTCCCTTTTATATTCTTAGTTAATATAGTGTTAATACTAGTAATAAGTTTTAGTTACTTAAAATCTTATAAAGTAATAGTACTAAAAGAATTTTCATTATAGTTATATTTCCCTTTCCTAAAGCTGTTTTATAGTTATTACTTAGCTATAAGTTAAGCTTCTTAGCTATTACTAAAGTAGTTTAAACTATAATATTAAATACTAGTAGTAATTATAATTATAGTAATAGTATTATTAGAGCTAGTTTTTTAGCTTTATATTTAGCTTTATAGTAAGTAATATAATACTTAAGCGTTTTAATATAGTTATAATTTCTACTTAATTACTATTTAGTATCTTTATTCTAATATATAGAGTAAATATACTTAAGGGGGTACTAAGTAGTATTAGTAAGTTCTTTATAAGTTATAAGTAGGGTTATACTTATTTACTTTAGTTATCTTTATTAGTACTTAGCTTCTTAGCTAATTCTCTTTATAGTAATATATAGTAGAAGTAATTTATAGTTTTTAGTACTTCTAGTTATAGTTTAAAGCGTTTTATATACTTAAGATACTAGTACTATTTAGGGTAAGTTCTTACGTTTATATATAGTTTATAAAGTAACTTAAATTATTATAAAACTAAGTAAAGTAGTTAAAAGTATAGAAAGTAACTAGTTACTACTAAATACTTTATAAGAAGTAAGTAATATAGATAATACTATTAAATATACTATAATTATAGCTTCTTTAGTAGGTCTTATAGTTATTAATTTAAGTAGAAATTTAAGTACTTACTATTCTAATATATATTAAATATTTATAGTTTCTTAATATATAATAGATATTTTTATAGTAAGTTATTACTAATATAACGTTAAACTAGAGATTTAGAGTAAGTATAATTAGTTCTTATAGTCATTTTACTTAACGATATATAGTAGTTATTATCCTACTTTTTTTAATATAACTTCTTAAAAAAACTAGTTATTATAGTTTATAGTAATATAGTAGTCTTAAGGAGTTATCTCTTTTAATCTCTTATTAATCTATAATATTATAGTAATTTATAGAAGTTAACTACTAATTAGTATTAGTATAAATATTAGTAATACTTTTTAACTAGTTAATATAAGGGGTTATAAAATATAAGTAAAAATATATTATATATTAAAGTTATAGATATAGTAGTGAGGGTAGTAATATAGCGTTAAGAGCTAGAGAGATCTCTGCCCTCTTATTAGCTAGATTCTGCTGTATCTATACTAGGCGGTGAGTGTGGCATTATTCCGACAAAGACTATGCAGTAGTAGACTCCTAATATCTGACTGAAAGATTACTTTGAGCGATTGGTTCAAGAACACGCGAGACGTGTACTAACAGAGAACATGTATGTGGCTTGGTGACCTTGGGTGGTACGACTCATGTCAACATACAAGCTGTCCTGGAATGTGATCTGCTGGAACCCGAAGCGCCACGGAACTAATCAGTTTGTGTTTAGTTTTATTTAGACTCATGTTACCACGATCGCCAAGGCGGAATTATGTGGTTGTGCTCGGCAATACCTATGGTTTCCCGAAGCACAGACGTGCCCGAGCCGCTTAACGTATTTGGACACGAGCAATAGGCAACCATAATCACAATGCCATGACGACAGAAATTCAGAAATACGAGTGGCGGTAAAACAAGTGTCACCGCGAGAGATATCACAGTTTCGGCTTCACATGCAACCGCCGCTCCGTTCTGATGGAAACATGGGCTACGGACACCGTCGCTTGGAAACGTGACAAGATGCGGAACCTCGCATTTACAATTTATGTAATACATGAGGCAAATCACAAAACGACCGTCTAGTATTCCACTGAACCGAAAAACCCCAGACCCTCTCACCTTTGGCGTAATGACACTGATGGCGTTTGCCGCCCTTAAATACTTAATAAGTTCCATTCTCCCTGGAATGCTAACTCCCATTCCAGATTACAATCGAGAAGCCCATCCACGACGTCAATATCAAGACCCCATGACTGAACCATTACATTCCGCCATGGTAAGAAGCAATCATCTGAAACTGCTTTGATTTAGTGCCGCAAAAGACTGATCCATCCACGATTAATTAGCCTTCCAAGAGACGTATCGGATTTGTGTGGACCTGCGTTAGTCAGCCGCCCTGTTCCTCATGACACTGAAATCAGCCCTTGTGTGCCTGGACTCCGAGGTTGACAATGCTAACATTATCACGCTAGTGCTGTTGTGGTCAAGGAGGCATAAAAATCGAAGACGAGGAATGCATCATTTGTCGAAACCTCCGCTGCTCGAGATGTCGAGTCGACAAAGTCCGGGTCCGCAAAGGCTTCTCGATAAACCGTCGCCATTTCACCCACGGGTCGAAGAACACAGCGAGTATCCTCATGATTGGCCTGTCATATTCAGAGCATTTTGGAGCCTGTGGTGACTAGCTAAGTGACAGGGGGTGAGGATGGATGAAGAGCAAATGGTGTTGTCGATTTGGTGGGCCTCAAGACAAGCATGACGTTGAGCTATTTTTGTATGTTGTGCGACACCTCAAGAATAGCACGGATTACTGGTAATTTACTGTGAAACGTGTACATCGCGTGTATAGAATTTTGTATGAAAATGTGCGGAAGTACCTTTCATAAATCTCCTAAAAATTAGATAAACAAAGGACATGGATTCTACGTAAGGGTTTACACCGGAACTCGGGGTAGTTTTGGTTAAGCAAACAGTCTATTATAATAACAGAGAATTCATGCATCTATATGCGAACAAGTCTTGGAACGGTCAAGACACATCTTGCAAATTTCTACCATCTTACCGCATCGTTGTCTTGGCTTCAAGTGAGTTTCGCAGGGCTTAAACTACTTGCACCTTCTCCATGAAGTAGCTCGGTCGACCGTCTTCATAAACAATTTCCATGTTGGTGTCCTTCTTGAAGTCACCCATCGGGGCGCTCGCCCACTCGCCGTCTGCCATCAGTGCAACGCTGCAATGCCACGGGGTCGTGAACCCGGTCTTGGTGTTGAGTAAGCTCATGGAAACCTTATGCTCGCCGGTGGACTGGTGGATAGAAAGACGCAGGTAATTGGGGAAAGCATCCTTGACGGCGCCAGCGAAAGCCTATGATGGGTCAATGGACCAGTCCAGCCACTTTCTGCAGGAGATAAAGAAGCGTGCTTACATATCCTCGGATCAGCATTTGTTTGGCCAGGAACTTCACGTCCCGCTTGTAGCCGTTGCTGGTTCGGCCCTTGCCGGTGGGGAACACATGCTGCAGATCAGATTCCAAGAATCGGCAATAACCGCGATAGGTCATTAGCGTGTCGGGGTTCTTTGCGATTTCTTGGTCGATATCGAGGTCGTCCTTGCCATACTTGTTCAGGAGATAGCGGCGGAAGTTGGTGGCGTTGGCAACGTAGCGGATCTCCTCGAGCCTGTCGGGCATTGGGAAATTCATCAGGTCACGAAGCCTGGAGAAGCCGATGTAAGCGAACCCCTTTTCGACCGCCATGGCTCGAAGGGCTTCACCGTAAGCCCAGGTATCGTGGTCAGGAATGCTCAGCAAATCTGTCATCATAGTACATTAGTTTCACAGAAGATAACGCGAAGTATCGGCAGATTTCACTAACCATTGTAGACAAGACCATCAGAGATGATAGTCAGCTTAGCTCCTGGGGTGTAAATTTCACCAATGCGGATACACATGGTGTTCAAGCGCTCAAGAGCCAGTTCTTCGGCTTTATCGGGCAGATTGCCGAGGACCTTGTAGACCTTGTTTGCCGACTTGAAGGGAAACGCTGGAAGACACATGTCTACTTGCTTCCCGGCTGCAACAAATTGCTCAATGACTTTGACGAACTTGGGCACACCAGCGCTGAGCCGGTCCATTGTGTCATCAAACTTATTGAGGGCATACTCGAAGATGATGGCCAAGATCTTCTTGGAAGTCTCGGTCATCTCTTCGGTCACTTCCAACCCAGCCTGAGGTGCACGGGGGAGCTTGGACTCATCCAGGGTGGACCTGGTGATGGGGCTCTGGATGCTACCAAGGAGATGCATGATCAAAGCAGATGGTAAAGAACTTGGTAGAGAAGATAAAATGCTTGCTCGAGATGAATTGTTGTCTGGCCTGTCGATGTCTTCTGAATTTGGTCTCGGTTAAGAGCAGGGCTTGCTAGATATACAGATCCACGTGGAGTTGAAGAGCTCTCGGATAGATGCTGCAGTTTCCAGATACCCGAGAATGCCGTCCCAAAACAAAGCCAAACACACAAGCAGCCTTAGAAGGCGCGTTTCACCATTGCCACCTGAGGCAACTACATCGAATGTTCATGATCAGTAAGACAGGATCAAGGCTGCATACGGAACAGTCTGCGCCTCCCATACGCCATCACTAAGGTGTGCCTGCCACTGGACATCAGCAACAGTTGGCCGTGGGGGCATGGTGAGATTCCCGACTCCGCCAAGCCGGTGCCTCATGTGGGCGCGGCACAAACCGACTTGGGCGTCAGCCCGCCTGCGGCTTAAAAGTCTGTTCTTGTTGCACTTCCAAGGACGACGACTCCACTTTTAGGGCCCATTCTGGCTGTACGATGCTTCTAATGCTGCGTTCGGCATGCGATTTCTGAGATGAGACGAACATTATATCAGCTTACACGGGCTTTGCCGGCGGGATTTCCAAGGTGTTGTGCCTCTGCCCAGCTGTTGTGTGGACGGAAGAACTGGCACAAGTCCATTCTTTGGTCTGCTCGCATCCGGAGCAGTGATTTGCGATTAGAAATGAACGGTGAAGGGTTGGAGACATTTTTGTACGTCGAACGAGGTAAGCTTACTATGCGTCATGGATGAGGAACCTTGGAGATAGGCTGATGCGGTGTTAATACGGACTTTGTGTAGCCTCACTTGTCTTTCTGGGTTGCAGTAGCCGTCCTGGCGGATATTGGTCTGGGAGTAGTTGCATAATATCATTTCCAAGCAATTCCCATATCATTCACTCTCTCCCCTGTCAGTATTTGGATGAGTTAGCCCTTCAACATACTTTTCCAACTAAGTCGAGTCTTTGCCATTCCAACTGTATCTCTTTATCTTTGACGACAATGGCAATTCCAAAGAACGTTGGCAAGAGGCTTATCCCTCAAATTCTTGACGATTTGGCTGCAACTGAGCCAAATCGTCTCGTCTTTTCCATAGCAAAGTCTTCGGACATCAGTCAAGGCTTTCACAACGTGTATGCTCAGCAATTTGCCCAAGCTGTTAACAAGACGGCTTGGTGGCTTCACAAACAAGTTGGAAACACCGGAGAGATCCAACCCGTCGGTTACATCGGACCTCGTAAGTGCTAATCTCCCAGTACCGTGGTGCTTTTGATTAATGCCTGTCATCAGATGACCTCCGCCACATTCTGTTGACATATGCCTGCGTCAAGGCCAACTGCACCGTACGTCAGACTGCGTGGATGGACACTGTCAAGTAGCTTACACCGTTGGGGTTGACCAGGCATTATTTCTATCGGCCAAGAACAGTACCGAGGGGGCTCTTGCTGTTCTGAAAGCGGCCCAATGCAACATCTGGGTAAAGCCTCATGGGCCGAGCTACCCTCTTGTTGAAGACCTCCTGCAACAGCGGGACATGCAGGTCCTCGACTTGCCTGGGCTTGATGAACTACTTGATGCGGAAGGTACTGAGCCATACCCCTTTTACAAGACTTTCGACGAGGCGAGCCAAGAGCCTTTCTGCCTTCTCCACACGTCGGGTTCAACCGGGCTGCCGAAGCCGATTGTGTGGTCTCACGCTCTCATCGGTACAATGGATGCCGTCCGGCTCCTACCACCAACAGAAGGAGACGGCGGTATGGTCCCATGGACAGACAACTGGAACGATGGCGATAGGATGTACTCCTCATTTCCCATGAGTCATGTTAGTACTTCCTCTCAAAGTCAATGCGATCCACGTGCTTACCAAACCTACTTAGGGAGCTGGTATCATTATGGATATTCTCTTGCCCTCGCTCTTCAATCTTCACTGCATTTTGGGACCGCCTGGTGTCATACCCAACATGAACCTCATAGACTCCCTTGCAGAACACGCAAAGATCGATATCTGGAGCATGGTCCCCTCGCTGGTGGATGAGCTTGGAGAAACCCCAGATGTCTTGCCGAAGCTTCGGCCTTCCAAGTTCATCTGTGCATCCGGTGGTGAGTACATGATAACAAATCCTTCAAGTAGAGGACTGTAAGCTGACGCAAACATGTTTCAGGTCCCGTCAGTCCCGTCAGCGCGTCCAAAGTCAACAATGTCATCCGAGTCCTGAACCTCACGGGCACAACAGAAGGTCTCTTCATTGGCAATCTCTGGGTAGACAGAGAAGATTGGCTCTACTTTGCATTCCATCCCTTCTCTGGCTTTGAATTCAAGGAAGTCGAACCCGGTGTCTTCGAGCATTGGGTCCATCGAAACGAACATGGCCCCTTATTTCAGGGGATCTTCCACACATTTCCCGATCAGAAGAGTATCAATCTAAAGGATCTGTACACGCAGCATCCGATCAAGCCAAGTCTATGGGCGTACAAGGGCAGAAACGACGACGTCGTCGTTCTCTCTAATGGGTACAAAATTTCCCCCTTAGACACGGAGGCGCTGGTCACGACCCACCCTGCTGTTGAAGGCTGTCTCATGGTAAGCATTCTTCACAGCAAATTGTTGCTTGGCGTCAGCACGCAGGATTCATGTCTGACACTCTCGCAGATCGGCTCGAGTAAACCCCAGGCAGGCCTTCTAATCGAGCTGAAGGATCCATCCTCAAAGGCGACCGAACTTCTGGACAGCATCTGGGCCACTGTAGAGCGAGCCAACTCACTCTCTATGCACAAGAACCAGCTTCACAGAGACTACATTACCTTCGCCGAGCCGGACAAGCCGTTCATTCGTACCGACAAGCGAACCATCAAGCGACGTGCTACGCTAGAGCTCTATGCCGACTACATCGAGCGCTTCTATAATTCCCGCTTGGAAGAGGAAGATTCGCAGTTCATTGCCATCGACACCAGCTCTGTCGAGTCTATCACCCAAGCTATCAGGCAGACCTTCGGCTCTCTTTCGCTAGCTCTCAAGAACGCTTCCCCCGATGCGGATGTTTTTAGCTTGGGCCTGGACTCGCTCCTGGTATTTCGAGCCATCAAGATCATCCGTGCAGCTACTGGGCTACAAGACAAGCTTTCGCCTCGGCATCTATATGCTAGCCCTACGCTCGGCAAATTTGCTGCCACGATCGCGAAGTTGCTCGCTGAGAAAAGGCATGCAGCTGAGAAGAATGCCCCCGCATCAGACGAGGATTTAGATCCTACTGTGGTCAAAATGAGGAAGATGATTAACTCCCACAAGTCGCGCCTATCGCCCAAAGTCAACCCGTTTGACTTGATGAACCCCAACATCTACGTGGGCATGAAGTTCTACATACCGCTGCGCGAAGACGTACGGTACGAGGATGTCTTCAACAGGCTGAACGATGGGCTTTGCAGGACTCTTGAGCTCATCCCCGAGCTTGAAGGCAAGGTCATGCGCTGCTCGCCGCATGAGACGGGCTACAAGAACGGCGATCTTCGCATCACCTTACCCCTGATTCCGTCAACTGCGATTCCTGAAGCCAACTTCAAGAACTCTCCGCTCAGGCAACTACGCTGCAAGGATCTCTCCAATGTGCTTCCTTCGTTCGAAGAATTGAGATCTGCTGGCTTTGTGGCCTCGGCCTTCAGCGATGAAGTCGTTATCGACTGCCCCTGGTTTCCGACGCTCCCGGCCGAGGTTCTCGTTGCACAGGCGAACTTCATCAAGGGTGGGTGCATTCTCGCCATCAACATCCACCATGCCGCAGTCGATGGAATGGGCGCAATCACAGCCCTGAGAGTCTGGGCCGAGAGCTGCAGATATGTTCAGGGTGACATGTCAGCTACGTGCGACTGGCTTGATCCTGAGAGCCTCAACAGGAGCCTGCCTGACATCCTCTACGAACTCGAAGGGTATGCGAAGCCTGCACACGAGGTGGACCCTAACGTCTGGGGATTCTTAGGATTCCCAGATCCTTCAGAGCTTCAGAACGGCAATGGTCCGGTGAAGGTGGAAGCGCGTCTCACGGAGTCGACATTCCCCACACCACCCCCATTCCTCCGCAAGTTTGCCTGGCCACCCGTTCCTCCGGCTGACGGTCGCCATATGAAGCCCACCACGTTTCTCGTTTCGAGCGAAAATGTGGAGGAGCTTCAACAAATGGTTCTTGCTGACCCTGAGGCCAAGGGAGCTGTGACATCCATCAGCGACGTTATCCAGGCCTTCTTCTGGCGTGCTGCCATCAAAGCCCGTTACCGCGTTGCCAAGGAGATACACGGCGAAGTGTTCGGGCCAGAAGACAATGCGATTGTGGAGATGCCCATCGATGCTCGCCCCTATTTCTCCTCTCTGCTGCCTTCATCTTTCATGGGCAGCTGCTTGGTGACTAACCGGCCCTACATGCCGGTCGAAGAGCTTTGCTCACCAAAGACGAGCCTGGGACGCATTGCTTACCTCTTCCGCGAGGCAGCCACTCATATCAATCCTTCCCTGGTTCATGACGCCTTCACCCTTCTCCAGTCTGTGCCCGATTACGGCATGCTTACCAACGCTTGCATGGGGTTGGCGGGGATGCACTGCATGATGAACAACCTGATGCTCTTCCAGACGACCGAAATTTCGTTCGGCGATGAGTTCTTTGAAAACCAGGGCACACCTGACACAATGAGGATTCTGATGGACCGGTTCAACACGGCTTTCCGGCTGCTGCTTATCCACCCTATGCGTGATGATGGTTCTGTGGAGCTATTGCTAGGCACGCTCCCCGAAGAGTTCGAAATGTTGAAAGCTGACGAAGAGTTTACCAAGTACGCCGCTTTTCTTGGTTAATCACTGAGGCGGTTGAGATACTTCATGTTCGTCCATTGGGGTCACTAGAATCACGTTACATTAGACCATGAAAAAGGTACCTTGCGTCACAACAGACTGAGATAGTTCTTGCACTGGTTGTTCACAAATGGGGGCTTTTTGTGGAATCTTTGGTAGCAGTGAATACCATTTCCTAGACAATAGATCCTTTCCGCTTCGTCGAACTGTGGGTCATTTGTCCTTCAAAGTAGGTAGTCGCTTTCAGCCTTGCCTCGATACGTGATCTGATCGTGGGATGTTTCTTGGCCAGATTTCATGTGATGTACCCATGCAGGCCGACATTCCATTCTGAAGCATACTTCGTTTGCCACAGTGTTGCACATGCTGTTACCCAAAATCATCACTAGCGCTGCTGTGTTGAGCAAATTTGAGGCTGTAAGCATTACAGCCTATCTGATAGTATTGTAGCATTCTCTGCTCCGAAGCCCTTGGCGCATGTTGTGGATCAAAATCTTACATTTTCCCACGGAGTTTGTGGTCGAAGCCTGTGTGTTCGCCGATTGGGGTAATGCAGAATCCTGGCTCACTCCCCCACGCCGTGCCGACGGCCGGACTAACCGGGACGAACCCGTGCTGACCCCATTGCAGCGGTTCGGTCCTGAACCACATTTTCCATGTTGTGGATCAGGCCCCGTCATCTTCATCCCTGCTCGGCAACCTTCGTTCACACCACACTTTGGATCCTGCCGAAATATCGCACGCGTCAGCACGCATCGGTGAGCAGGTTTGAGCAAATCAACAGTAGGATTGCAGAAACGAGGGTAGAGTCGCTGAAGGCTTGTTTACTGAGATGACATTCATAATGATCCTGTTTCTGCCCCGTTCACCTCGTCTTCGCCATCCTTCTGATCGTTAGAACTTTTGCCAGCATGGATCAAGGAAAGGACCCACAGGGTGTGCCATCGCCATCGCCGTCGCCCCCAAGCACAACAACCGACAAGACCGACACACATATCAGCACAACAGCTCACATCAATGACGCGTCTTCGGAGTCTGACACCGACCAGCCTGAGGCTCAGACCGGTGTGCAGAACATAGAAGCTGTAACTTCGACATGGACGACATCCTCCTTGGTCATCGCTTATCTACTTCGTCATGCTCATGCAGCAGGGTGCCCTAAACGCCCTTAAACCTTTTGTTACATCCGTTTTTCAACAGCACTCCTTGACGCCAACCGTCGCCGTCATCAGTGGCATCATCGGCGGAGTCTTCAAGCTTACCCTCGCCAAGATCCTGGATGTTTTCGGACGACCGCAGGGCTACCTCCTATCCATCTTCATAGCCACCCTCGGACTGGTGATGATAGCTGCCTGCAACAGTGTGGAGACTTATGCAGCTGCCCAAGTCTTTTACACAGTGGGTCAGAACGCACTGCTGTACAGCATTTCTATCTTTGTTGCAGATACTTCATCTTTGCGGAATAGGGGACTTATGCTGGCTTTCACTTCCTCGCTAAATCTCATCACCACATAGCTCTCCAGCCTGA
This sequence comes from Colletotrichum sp. SAR11_59, assembly GCA_025328345.1. Lineage (NCBI taxonomy): Eukaryota > Fungi > Ascomycota > Sordariomycetes > Glomerellales > Glomerellaceae > Colletotrichum > Colletotrichum sp. SAR11_59. The sequence continues at coordinate 51,246 of JAKMXC010000031.1, forward strand.
TTTCCCAATTGTTATAAACTAGCTATAACGCATATATAGCATCTGTGAGAATAAAACAGCTTAATTCCCTCTAAATTAGAGTCTAATATAAAGGGTCTTTTTAAAGAATAGATCTTAATATACTAGAATATTATTAATCTAAATAAGTAGATTAGGAGTAAGTTACTTTATACTTTCTTCTAAGTATAAAATTACTTTAGATACTTAAAAGTATTATAATATATTTCTCTAAGTTTAAAAAAGTTTAAAAACTTTAATCCTATATAATTAATACTACTAAAACTAAATATATATATAAGATATTATAAATAGATATAAAAAGAAGTACTTAATAAAAGAAACTAATAAAAGAGATAACTTTATAGTTTTATTATTAAATTATAAAAAAAAAGAAAGTTCTTCTCTTTATATCTTTTCTATTATAGTTAAGATTATAAGTACTAAAGTAGTAACTAATATTATTACTTTACTTAATAGAAATAGAAGTTCTTTATTAGTTTAAATAAAGAAGTTAAAATAGTTAATAAAGTAGTAAAGTAGTAGTAATAATAATATCTCTTATACTACCTCTATTTTTTAATTTTCTTTCTCTATTTATATTACTATTAATATATATATTACTTACTTTACTTCTATATATATATATATACTTTTATATAGTAATTATAATACCTTTTTTTCGCTTATAATCCTATTTTTAATACTAACTATATTATCTAAATAACTAAGAAAACTAGAGCTAAGTATATAGTTTTAATAACTAAAATAAAAGCTACTTTTATTAATAAAAAGTAGAAAGAGAGAGAAGGGGAGAGAGAAAAAAGTAGTAATATTTCTCTTATACTTACCTCTAAGTCTAAAAGCTTTAAACTTAAGAATAAGTTATTTTATCCTCTATTTCTAATCCCTTAAAGTCTTCTTCTTATTATAAAGTTTTTACTTTACTTTATTAATTTTATAAATTAATTACTAACTTAAGTTACTTTATAGAAGTTAAGATTAATAAGTTTAATAAAAGTAAGAAGCTTATAAGAAGTAGAAAAGCTAAGGAGAGGTATAATTTAGAGTTTATAACTCTTACTTTTCTATTTACTTATAAGTTATACTAAAAGTATAAGTAAAATATATCTTTAATTTATATTTCTAGTTAAGTTATTATATTATTTACTAACTTTTAAGTAGAAGTAGAGGCTTTAAAAGCTAAAAGTTAAGAAGAGGAGTAGCTATTACTACTAAGTAATATAATTTACTTATTTTATTTATAAAACGCTTAAATAAGTATATTATCTAGTATATATACGTTTAGTATAGAGTAAAGAAGTAAATATACTCTTTATAAGGAGAAAAAGAAGCTATATAAACTTATACTACTACTTATTTTTAAACTAAAGCTTTAATTCTTTTAAGCTTTATATAATAATATAGATAAGTCTATATATACTATCTTATAATCTTTATATTACTATTTACTTAGCTAACTATTTACTAAGTCTTTAGTTTTAAAAGAACTACGTTCTAAGAGGCCCTTAAAGCTTATAATAAAGTTAAAGTAAAAGCTAAAACTAAAGCTAAAGTAGAAGCTAAAGCTATAAAAGCTATAGCTAAGGCTAAAGCTAAAGCTAAAACTAAAGCTAAAACTAAAGCTAAAACTAAGGCTAAAAGTAAAAGTAGTAGTAAAGTAGTAGCTAAAACTATAGCTCCTCTTCTAGTATTAGCTATTACTTTATTAGTTAAGATTACTATAGAGGATATATTAGTCTCTAGTAGTTTATATACTAGCCTATCTTCTAAAGTAACTCCTTCTATTTTTAAAGTAGTTAGTATTTATACTACTATTAATAGCTTTATTAGTAGATATCTCTTTAAGGAGATAAAGCTTATATATAAAGTCCTTATAAATAATTATACGTCTACTCTCTAAAGATATAAATAAAGTATAGCTTTTATATTACTTAGTATTTTATAAAGTATAAGTATTTTAAGCTTTTAAGAAAGCTATATAGTTCTTAGCTATTAAGCTATTTTTAATTAATATACTTAGTTTATAAGTTTTATTTACTACTTATCTTTTCCTCTTTATTTTACTTTACTATTTATAATATATTTTAAAAGTTTAGAAGTATTTTAAACTATTTAAACTTTATATAAGAAAGGGTTTTTATAAAGCTATTAGCTAGTATCTTATGAGTTAGAAGATAAACTACTTAAAATAATTACTTAGTATATTCTTAGTAAAACTATATATTTTAGATATCTATATAATAGAGATAAGTTAAAATATACTCCTTTTTACTTATTACTAGTTAAATTATCTACTAATTATTATAATAGATCTTCTATATATCTCTAAAGCTAAGTTTAAAATCTATAAAGAGTTACTTAAGAGCTATTATTTCTTTTATAATATACTTTAAGCTTAGAAGCTTAGCTTCTATAGTTAATATAGTTATTATACTTTAATATATAGCTTTCTATTAGATTAAGCTTCTAAAGAAAGATATTATAAACCTTTAGGATAACCTTTATATCTCTTTATTATTAATAAAAGATATATTACTTATACTTAATAATACTTAAGTTATTTTACCTCTTAAGATATTAAAGTAAATTATAAAGTATTAAGTATAATATAGGTAATAAATTACTTAGTTTATAACTTAGTAATATTTTAAAAATAAGTTTATTAGAAATTATAATAATAAAGTATAAGTAAATATAATATCTAGCTGTATTATAATTATAATATAGAGAATTAATCTAATCTTTTCTTAATATAAGAGGACTTACTATATATCTACTTCTCTATTAAATTTTCTAAGTAAAGTAAAGAGAAGAGGTATAGTTAGTATTCTAAAATTAATAAAATTAAACTTCTTTACTATTTATTTAATATATTAATCATATAAAAAATAGATTCTTTATATTATTTAATTATAAATAATCTTAATTTCTAAATACTATTTAGCTAATTTCTAGTTTTTTAGCTTATACTTCTCTTTAATCTTTTTTATAACTTTTTCTATTTTTTTTATATAATCTTTATAATATAAAATAAAGATATTATTAATATAGAAGAGTATAAAGACTTTCTTATTATAAAATTTAAAGAGATATAGGTTTTTACTTATTAAATATAGTCTAAATTAAAGAAAAGTACTTAAGAATTCCTTATACTAAAATAGGGGAGCGTTATAAAAGCTATATAAAGTATATTAAAGCTTAATAACTTTCCTATTTTTCTTAAAACTATTTAGTAAATAATAAGTAATAAGTAGGTTAATTAGCTTATATATAGTATTTAAGAATATATTAATAATATTAAATTAGTAAATTTTAAAGTTAAATTATACTACTAAAGCTATTATAACTTTAAAAGTTTTTATAATAAGGTTAATAGTATAAGTTTATTCTAAAAAGTACTTTTTTAGAGGCTTTTTAGATATAGATTTTAGCTTTATAGTAGTTAAGATATCTATATTAATCTAACTTATATATAAATACTTACTTTAGAGGTATTAGTTTATTCTTTACTTTTAACTTATTTATGATATTTTAAATATTTATTTTTTTACGTTTATTAATCTTAACGTTATATACTTTAATAAAGTAAGAGTAGAGTAGTTTTAATATATATTAAATATCTCTCTATATTTTAAGTAGTTTAATAAGTTAGTTAATATAGATTTTTCTACTTAATATTATAGATATACGTTCTAGCTTTACTTAGTAAACTAAAGTAAAGATAAAGTAGTAGAATAAATAATATCTTTAGTTTACTTCTTTAAGTACTTTTTATTACTTTAATATATATATTTTAAAAAAAAGTATTTTAGTTTTATTCTATTTAGAAGAATATAAAGTATATTCTAAAGTAAAGAGATCGCTTTAGTTTTATAATTTTAGATTAACTTAAGTTAGTATAGTTATATACTTACTATAACTCCTCTTTAGTAACGCTCTTTTCTTTAGTTCTTAAATATAGCTATACTAGCTAAGTAAGAGAATTACTTTATAAGAGTAGTTATATAATAATATTCTCTATATTTAGATTTTATAGAAAAGGAATATATATTTAAATATATATTTTATCTAAGATTATATCTTTAGTAAGGGTTATATCCCTATTAGTATCTTAAATCTCTTCTACTACTTTATTATCCTAGATAAGGTTTAATAGTAGTATTAGGTTTATTACTATCTACTTCTTAATAAGGTCTAAATTCAACTTAAAAATTAATATCTATCTCTTTTACTTATTATTAACTATTTAAAGTTCTCTTAATAAAAAAAGGTATAGTAATAGTATTTTATTATCTATTATTAATATAATATTAGCTTTAATTTATACTTCTAGAAACTATAGTTTTAAGGGTATAAGGGATATTAGTTCTTATATCTTATTAATAACTAAATAAGTTTCTTTATTTTAAATTACTATCTTTATATTATTTTTTAAATAGAATATCTTCTTATTAAAGGTTATATTTTATATAATAATAACTTCTTAAAATAAAAGTATTTAAACTTTATAGAGGTTATATAAGTTTACTATATACCTTACTAAGTATCTAATATATTTTTATATTATAACTTTAAAGTTATATTTATTTTTATTTATTTTATATTCTTTTTTAAGGAGGTATACTTTATAGTTATATATATAAACCCCTCTTTACTAAAAATAAGAATTAATTAAGAGGTTTACTTTATAAGTAAATTTATAGTATTTAATATAATCTTTTAGCTAATCTTCTTTAACTTAGATTAGTAAGAGCTAGCTATAATATTAATAAAGGCTTATATTATAAAGGAACGTTATAGCTTATATTACTTTAACTTAGAGAGTAAATAGAAAGTTTATTATTTGAAATATTATAATAGCTTTTATAATTAGTTCTTAACTTACTTACTTTACTCTCCTATTTAGCTTCTTAATATATAAAGAAACTTATTTAACTTTAATCCTTATTTCTAATACTTAGATCTAAAACTCTAATAGTTTATTAATTATAATTATAATATACTTACTATCTTATTTAATCTTATATAATATAAAGCTATATTATCTCTATACCTAGTATTTAAACGTTTAAATAATAATAAAAACTAAGTATTAAGTCTTATTTATATATAAGAATATAAAGAGTTAACCTATATATTTATTTTTAATAACTAAGAGCTATTTATTTATATTAAAACTTATTAAGTAGTTAAATAGGTTCTATAAAATCTTATAGAAAAGTTATATTATTTTCTATTTTAAAGTATATTATAATATAACTTACTTTATATATATTATTATATAATATTAATATTTAAAGTATAATTTGCCTTAGATCTTCACCCCTTAAGTATTAAGAATAAGTTTCTTAAGCGCTCTTAGACTAAGATAATTAGAGTAAAAGTACTATATTTCTATATTATTAGTATAAATTTAGATAAGTTCCTAGGTATATCGCTTTATATAAGTTATTATAAAAGTAAGTAGACTTATTATTAAAGTATTACTAAAAAGAATATACTTAGAACTAAGATATAAGAAATAAAGTTAGTAATTTATAAAAGTAATATTACTCTTTTTTAAGAGTTTCTTTACTTCTATACTATCTTTATAATCTTTAATATAAAAAGTATTATTAAAACCTAAGTACTAAATATTTATTTTTTATAGTAAATATTTTAAAATAATATTAATATAGAAGTTATCTATAAAGGTAATATCTTAAAGTATTAAGTCTTAAAGTCTATTTACTCTATTTAGGATATTATAAAGGACTCTTATACTTCTTATTATAATAGGATATAAAGTTATACTTACTTTAACTTATTCTTTTATTTTATAGATAATAAAGTTTTTTTTAAAGAGGGAGATATTATTAACTAAATAGAAAGTACTATAGTTATCTAATATTATACTACTTAAGAGGACTTTTAAGTTTTAAGTATAAGTTATATAGATTTTATTAAGTTTAAGTTCTAATATAAAGGTTTTTACTTCCTCTATTTTAATTATAATAATAATATCTTTAGTAATAATATAAGTTACTATATTAGAGGGAAAGTTTATTTTAAAAGTAGAAATAGTAGTTAACTTCTTTACTCTACTAAAGTTATTCTTAGGTAATCTCTTTTTATTCTAATTCTTATTATTATTAAGTCTAAAAAAGTTAAAGTTCTTTATAATAAACTACTTCTTATAAGCTATTTTAGTATAAAACTTAGAGTACTTTAATTTATTAATTCTAAAATAAACTTAAGTTACTTCTTTAAAGCTTATATAAACTTTTTTACTTATAAAAGTAAACTTAAAGTAGTTATAAGTAAATAAGGTCTATTTATAATCTCTTTTATAAGTATAATATAAAGCTAATTTACTTTATAAAAGCTTTTCTAAAGTAAAGTTACTAGAGATTATATTATTAAATTATCTTATTAGTATTATAAAGACTTTATTAATATAACCTTTTAAATAAATTCTTATTATATCTTTATAAAGAAGGTTTTTAAATATATTAATATATTAAGTTACGTTTTAGATCTTAGTACTAAAGTATTCTTACTTAATAATATTAATAAGTTTTAGATTAATTTAAAAAAGAGTAAAATAGTATTAAATTACTTAGAAGAAGGTTTTTAATATAAAAGTTCTTTATATTTTAAATAACTTATATTAAGAAACCTTAAGAAGTATACTTTAGAAGTTCTTAATCTAAGTATTAAGGTTAATAGGAGAAGCTACTTAATTTAAAACTATAATATATTTTATATAGATTATAATAAAGTTACTTAAGTTATTTAGAGCGTAATATTACTTTAGAATATAAATTAAAACGTAAAAAGTATAGTTTCTTTTTTCTAAGAACTCTATTTAAGTAAATATAAAGATTTCTTCTAAAATAATATCTTTAATTTACTTATCTAAAACTTTATATACTTACTCTTTCTATATATACTTTATTTTATAAGTAGTATATATAATAAAGTATAAAGTATAAAGTTTAAAGATATTTATAGATCTCTTAATAAAAAAAGTAAGTATAATTAATATAAATAGTAATAAGTTATTAATAGTTTCTTTAAATTCTTCTTTTTTAAAGTTTTTATTTTAATTAATATTACTTTTTATTATAGTTTCTTATATATTTAGAGTAGTAAGAGTATATAAAATAACTATTTCTTTATAAATTTCTTATTTTACTTTATAGCGTTTATATTATTTCTTATTTTCCTTCTAAATCTAGTTATTAAATAAAAGTATATTTTTAATTTTACTTAAGTTAGAAAAAATATTAGAGGTATTATTTAAGTTAATATATTTCTAAATATTTTTAACTTTTACTTCTACTTAAAAAGTAATATATTAAACTAAGAAGTTATAATAAGAAGTAAATTTATAAGAGGTATTTAAGTTAGTAGTTACTATTATATTAGAAATATATTATAAATTAAAGATATTTATAAGAACTAAGTTTAAGAATTAAAATAAAATATAATAGATATAAAATAAATTAAATAAAGTTATAGTTTATTTTATAGATAGTAGTTTAGAAGTATAATATAAACTAAACTTATAACTATTATAAACTAATTATAATATATATATAGTATTTATAAGAATAAAATAGTTTAATTCCCTCTAAATTAGAGTTTAATATAAAAGGTTTTTTTAAAGAATAGATCCTAATATACTAGAATATTATTAGTCTGAATAAGTAGGTTAGGAGTAGGTCACCTCGTACCTTCCTCTAGGCGTAAGGCTGCCTCAGATACTTAAGGGTATTATAACACTAATCCTACCTCACAGGACCAGGTTAGCGATGGGCGTTTAGCACTTTCTCGATTGTCGTACCTCTCTTCACGCTTCCCCTATTTGGACTCTTTGCATACAATCTCACTAAAGCTAAGAGACTGGGAATAATCTCCAAGCGCACCAGTCAGCGGACTACGTTGGAATCATTATCCTATTACTGCCGAGAATTTGATGCCGTAGGACTTTTCCTAATGTCAGCTGGCTTGGCATTGTTCCTTCTGCCATTCAACATTTACTCCATGCAAGACGAAGGATGGCGATCTCCACTCATCATCTGCCTATTGGTCTTTGGTGTTGTTCTTCTCATAGCATTTGTCATATGGGAGAGAGCATTTGCCCCCATCACATTTATCCCCTATTCTCTACTATTGGATCGAACCGTTATCGGTGCGTGTGGCCTCTCAGCCGTTTTGTTCATTAGCTACTTCATCTGGAACAGCTTCTTCAGTTCCTTCCTTATGGTTGTCAATGATCTCAATGTCACCAAAGCCAGTTACGTCTACAACATTTACACTATCGGCAACACACTTTGGGGGCTTGTCGTGGGGTGGATAGTACACCGAACCGGTCGCTTCAAGACCATCACCCTTTGGTTCGCCATTCCGTTACACATCTTCGGTATGGGTCTCATGATTTACTTCCGTCAGTCTGATCAAAACATCAGCTTCATCATCTTATGTCAGATACTCATCGCCATTGCGGGTGGTACCATCATCATCACAGCAGGGCTGGCTGCGATGGCGGCCGCTTCACACCAGCATGTGGCTGTCGTTCTGGCCACTGAAGCCATGTTCGCTGAGATTGGCGGAGCCATTGGTCTGACTGTATCTGCTGCAATCTGGCAGGATGTGTTCGCTAAGAAGCTGATGGAGAATCTGCCGACAGAGGAGCTGGCCAATTTCCTGCCAATCTACTCGGACCTCGCCGCGCAATTGATGTACCCAGTGGGCTTTGCTACTCGTAAAGCCCTCCAGTTGGCGTATGGTGAAGCTCAGAAAATGATGTTAATTGCCGCTACTGCCATCTGGGTGGTAGGCTTTGTGGCGACTTTTGCTTGGCGGGATATTAATGTGAAGACTCTGAAGCAAGTCAAGGGGCAAGTAGTATAGTTGTTCGATTTGCTACACAGAGAGAGCTTTCATTAATAAGATCTGAATTCAGACTGAGGATTCTATTTCCTTCTCGATCAGGCGCCAGGTCTTCTCAGAGACCAACATCTGTGCGAGATAGTTGCCACCATGGTCCTTGCCCTGTATGTAGATCAGACACGGTGGGTGCATCTTCATCTTCGGGGTGTTGCACTGCCACACGATCTTGCCTCTCGGTGTTGTCCGAATCTCATTACTGCCACCGTCTTTGATAGCTGGACTGAAGTCAATGACTTCATGGAATCTCGCCTTGGACACATTAGACACGGAGACCACAAAGCCGTTTGGCTCAGTAAACTGCTTCGTGCTGCCACTCTCTGCAACGGCGTTGTAAGTGAGACGAGTCGAGGCGTAAACCTGCGCATCTGTGAGCTGCGACCTCACTGAGTTCCGAATTAGTGCCACAGCCCTGCCGAATGTTCCGCGAAGGAGCTCGAGGGCGTTCGTATTGGTCCAGTTGTAAGCAACAACATTCGAGACGTAAGCAAAGTTTGGAGGCATATCGTTCTCATGAAGACGGCCTCGGAGATCCAGGGCTGTAGAAATAGAGATGGGTTTTGAGGTATTCTTTTCGCTTATGTGGGAGCATGCGAGGCGCGACAGCCATGCTGTCAGGATATCCCCGTCACTCAAACGATCCGCGGCCTCTCCGTCTTTGTGAAGATTCTCTTCGGCACGCTTACGTAGCGCTGCCAAATAGGTGGCTGGGATAAAGAGATTCCTCTGGCGGATACGATTCCTTATCAAATACCACAGAATGCCAAAGGTGAATCGGACCACCCCCCAGCCTTGAAGACGCTTGTGCTCCCATGTGAAAGGTTCGTCGTAGCGTGGAGGAGATGCTTTCGCAACTTTGGCCATGGGATCTAAGGTCGGGAAAGCCATTGGTGTAACGTCAGACCTACGACCGGCCAAGATGCGACACCAATTTTCGACAAGTTCGCGTCGACCCATGCCGTCCGTAATGCTGTGAGGGTAGGTGATCGTCACAAACGTCGCATCAGTGAATGTAATGATGTGGAGTGAAAAGGCAGGCCGGTCTGTGAAGTTGTAGTCGTCGAATGACTTGGCTGCTTCAGGACCGGCAAGAATGGAGTGCAAATTCTCGGGAGTGTCGATGATCCTCGGCCCTGCTGTTGTCTGGGGGAAGTACGAGGGGATAGTAGAAGAGAGTGGGTGAAGCTTTACGCTTGCAGGGTTTGGCTCGGTAGTAAAGTGAACTGCTGGGCGAGATGGAGTGAAAACGTCCGGAATGTGAAACTCAATTTTGCCATCCTTCTACGCATTTGTCAGAGTTCGGTAAGAGCAGTCTGGTTGAACCAGGGAATTGAGAACTTACAGTTAACCGAGGACGACCACCTAGCCTTTTCCAATGCCCGATGTTTAGAAGCTCAGTGAGCGAATCGTGAAGCTTATCGGCGTCAAGGACGTCGTGAAAACACATCGTCCAGCTCATGATCATCATACGCATCATCCACGAGCTATCCATTGTCGACAGCTGGAATACCGTGTCTGTCGGAACGCGGTCCGGCTGCCGACGCTCCGGACCCAAAACTGGGTTGAGCAAAGATCGCACTCCCATCTCGACAACTTGGCTGCAACTACCACCAAGGGCTCTGACGTCGCGATGACTGGCGTGGTTTTGAAGGTTGCTGTGCACGAGAGGAGTCAAATAATATTCCGGCGTTGACAAGAAATTGCGGCTTCTCAACTGGTCCAAAAAACGACATTTCTTCAGCCAGGGGTTGCCCTGTCGGCCAGAAGCTTGTCATGGAGACATCCGACGCATTGGGTGCGGACGTGACTGGAAATGACTCGTGGAACGGTAGAAGTTGAGATAAGGCGAAACTCTAATAAATGGGCGTGGGTCCTACAGATGAGCGATATCGAAACGTGACGAGAACCCGGCGACGATGACGCTGGCAGGCGGTGAAAAGCCTGGGGTAAATCAGGGGTCCCGTTCGTGCCAAGTGAACTCTATGAACTTCGTCTGAGATCGCCAAGTCATCATGTCTCTCGCGATTGAGCCTCTTCATCCTACATTCGCGGCGAGGGTATTGGGTGTAGACTTCTCAAAGCCGGTTCCAGTCGAAACATTGGAGGCGATAAAGGCCGCAATTGCAAAGGTGACTTAGAACTCTGCCCAGTCTCGAGAGGAATTTCGCTGAAACTCCGTGGACAGTATGGCGTCTTGGTATTCCCGGCAACAGGATTGGACGACGAAAGGCACGTCGCGTTCGCTGAACACTTTGGCGAGCTTGAGCGGCGAAAGGACACTGGAGCTCAGTCCCGGCTGAAGATGCCTGAGTTGACTGACCAAGGTAATGTTGACGCAAGTGGCAACATCATCGGCTCAGCAGATCCCAGAGCGCAAATCAGCAAGGTAAGCAATGAATCTGTTCAAGCTCTTCTGCTTCCAGATGAATGCTTTGCTTATGACGTGCGCAGGGAAATACATTGTTCCACGTTGACAGCAGCTTCAATGCCCATCGAGCAAGCTATTCTATTCTTTTGGCACATGAGATCCCACCCAAAGGAGCCGGTGGCAACACCGACTATGCCGATACCCGAACTGCCTGGGACGACCTTCCGGAGCCCTGGAAGGAACAGCTTCTCAGCAAGAACTACATTGCGAACCACTCGTTTTGGCACTCGCGTAAGACAGCGTGCCCCGAGTTCTTCGCTAAGCTCACGCCGGGGAACCACCCCATGAGCAAGCATAAAATTGCCCAACTGCACGAGCCCAGTAGGCGAATGAATCTCTTCGTTCCGTCGCACTGTCACCACATTGATGGTCTGTCCGAGGATGAGGGGAGAGAGAAATTGGATTTCTTGTACAAGCATGTCACGCAGGATAAGTACGTAGTGTCCATTCCATGGACGGAAGTAGGGGATCTAGTGATGTGGGATAACACCTGCACACTACACAGGGGCACGCCAGTTGTTGGCAGCCATAAACGGGACATGCGAAGGGCGACTGTGTTAGACAGCGGCGCCGAGGCTTGGGGGCTGAATGAGAAAGTGGAGAGGGATTTCGCATTTGCTCCTGAAGTAATGGCGGATGTTTTTCGCTCTCTGTCTGGCTAAACTTTCAGTACGTCGGAATATTTGTAGACTAAAATGCTACCTGACGAGAATCTAGTTGGAGGCATACTTTAGTGTCGGGGTAAGCGGACGTGCCATGGGCTGGAGACTCAATTTCTTGGGTTCCAAATCCAGCCTTGATCATGTGCACCGAAACAACTCTCTACGAATGGATCACCAAATTCTGCTAGCCCACCTCCAAGTACGCCATTCGGATCGTAGCTCATGGCTGTGGAGTATGTTAGCGAGTTCACAATAACGAAATGCGTATGGGCTTACCTTGTTCAAAATCCAGAAGAGCTTGAGTGACCAGAGGGTCTTCGCAGAATCCAAGATCTGAACGAGCCATTTGTGCTGAGTCTTCCGGAATGTCGGGTCTTGGGTCACTCATTAAATTGTCCCGAGATGTCCCCTGGAAATCTGTAGAGGGGAGGCTCTCTCCAGCGCGTGTGGCAGAATTACTCTGAGTTGCTACTTCAATCGAGTCAGATGTCCGCTGAGTCGAATCTGAGCTGCGTCCGCGTTGTGTATCTGCTGGGCCCTCAAATTGAAGCATCCTTTCGGTTTCCTTTGACATTACAAGGGTCATCAGCCTCTTGAGGATTTCGAAACCTTGCTCGGCGACGATAGACTTGGCCTTCAGTTGATAGTGCATTGAAACCAGTTGCCGAAGGCCCATCTTTGACTCGAAAGACTCTCGACCCAGCGGTTCGAGGCTGGTTAGTATCGATAGAGCTACCCCGGCTGTGAAGAGATGTAAAGCCACGAATGATACAGCATATGTACCAGCGACCTCGTTGAATTCCGGAGTGGACCCAACCTGAGCTATCTGCAAAGCGGCGTCGCGGCATGCTTGAACAGCTGAGCGGAGACGTTGAGCATTACGAGAATGTCCCGCGATAGCCATCGTCTTGTAGGAAAGAAGAGGTCGATGCACCAGGATTCTCGCGTTCTCAAAAGCGAGTTTGAGAGAAAGCGATTGGGCTCCAAACAGTTGGAGTCGTTTGGTTTGGCTAGGAAAGCTACTTCTTAAGCTTTTGGGTATCCTGCTAACGAGGCTCTCTGTTTGTGACTTGGAGATTGCGCCGCCTAATAGAAGTTCTATAGGAAGATGGTCCCGCTATGTCTTAAGCCTGCCATCTAGTTTGGTAATCGCACTGATCAAAAGCTGCAAGTCAGACCTGCTGGCGTTATCTATCTGGTCTTTCTCTTGCAGTCTTTGTTGTGTTCTATAAAGGCGAGAAAGGGTAGATTTGACAATTATAGTTAATTTAGCCATAGCTTGTTTGAACGATAAGAGTGTCGCTTTACCTGCTGCTTTCCATTCATTGGATTTCTAAGATGGGTCCTTCGATCTTAAAGGATATGGATCAGGTAACTCCACGTCATAATCTTTATTAACTATACTTAAGGGAAACCTGTATAACATAGAATAGATAGTCTTGGTCTTGTAGATTGACTACTAACACCGCCTTTTGGTCTTAATAGCCCTGGTGACTGGATCATTAAAGTTGGGTACTCTAGATTGTTGATCAGCTGCAGCCTGATGTAGGTTTAGGGCTTGTGCAATTCGCAAGCTACAGCCACATATCGGCCAAGCTAACTCGGGCTCTCTATGGTATAAGTGAAAGCACCCTAAGAGGATGCATGTCTGCACCGCCTCGATCGACCTGGAAGAGACATAATCGAGGAGCTTTAGTCTCAGTATGGACAGTATCTGTTCTTGTAGTGATGCTGAATTAACGCCTAAGCGGACTAGCTTAGACTGTTTCTCGTCGCTCAAATATGGTAGGCTGGTAAGGCATACGCTAAGAATGAGACTGATGAAACTGATGGTTGCTCTTTTAATCCCGTTATCGCGAGAAATACTGTTAAAAAGGCTTTCAAAGCGCTCCTTGAATTCGTCTTGAAAGAAAATCAGAAAGCACTAATGGATTATGTTGAAGTAATTGTCAATTAACAGCTTTGCGACCTGTTTCTTGGGTAAGGTTATCATTAGAGCATGCTTGGTATCGCTTGACCTCTTGCTGCGATGTAGCCTCGATTGGTAGAGCCTAGGAGTATGTGGGCTGAGTCTCAGTGGGATGCTGTTTTCTGCTTGCGAAGAGCTTGTGGTAATGCTTCTAGCTGACTATTGGTTCGCAGCAAACGCAGATGTGTCGGCCTCTCCTGGTGTTGTCGCATCTTGATGTTGGAAAGCCTTTCAGCATGTGTCAGCTTCCGTCACGAGCATAGCACCGAATGAAGTCAATACCTCATCCATGAAAGTCATCGCTGCAGAGTTTGATGGCCATGATCGCCTACTCCTCTCCACCGGTGTTACCTGCGGGGCAGGGGAATCTGCTCTGATGTAAGGACCATTATCTTCCAAAGGTGAAGAAGCCCTCTGCGATGCAGCAATAATGACTGCTTCAGGTGATGCGGGTGATGCAGGCTCCGCTGTATCACTTTCTCTGGTAACTGTTTGCTGACTGCGTTTTGTCCGCTGGAGACTGGCGGTGTCATCCTTGTCTCCGTCCGGTCTGCGGGGCTGGTTCCGGGTGAGTTGAGGACCCTGGATTCTCCACCGATTGGTATCCTCATTGACACATTCCACTTCAGCTCTGACACAGAGGGTGCAAGGCTGTTGAACATCGCACTTAAAACAATTATGTGATCAGCTTGTTTCTTTTGTTCAGGGGCATTTAAAAAAAAATACCTTGAGCTTCTGCTGCTGACATCCTTGACAGGCTGCAGAAACCTTCTTGCGTTGGCGTCTTGCCGATGGATTTGCTGACGCAGCATGCGGTTCCATTTTGATTTTTGGATGGCAACGTTAGTCAGAGCACTGCCTTGACGGGTGTAGAAAGGGATGAGGTTCCCATGGTGTTAAGGAAAAAAGACTTCCGCCGGAGCGCTCCGGGTGGCGCTAGTCCGTTTCTGGCAATTCTACCCACCGGAACGGAGCAATCCCGATGTAAGACAGCCACAACTGATGCAAACTCATCAAGCTCCGCTGCAAATTTGGTGATTCCATTAGTGTCGTCAGATGATATCATTATTCTATGTGCACAAGAAAAACCCCAGATTCCTCGTAGTGAACAGCCAGTAGGTCGATGCATTCGCGTAGAGTCTTTTATCGACGGGACTCATTTTTCCAACAGTGAACAAAGGAATACAACAAAAGGATCATGTGAAATCGGAGATCTTGTCAGCTGCCTGTATTGTAACCTTGAATTATATGGTGACAACATAGTGTGAGAAAGGTCGAAGCAACAGCTTCCTGTCCCTCCAGACGCTGCGTCGCTGATTGGCTTGAACTCCACAGTTGTCGGCTTGTCCGTGATACCTCTAGCAACAGCAGCTTCCATGATCGCAATCGTGGCAGTAGCCCCAATTCGCGTGACACCCAAAGACATGACATGGAGCAGATCATCCAACGTTCGCACTCCTCCCGCCGCCTTGACTTGTACCTCCGGCTTCGAATGCTGCCTCATGAGTTTGAGATGCGGCACTGTTGCCCCAGCATATGTGTACAGCCTATTGGGCTGCTTCACAAAGCCGTATCCTGTTGATGTCTTGACGAAGCTAACACTAATGTCTGAGCAAATCTCACATAGCTGGATAATGTGCTTCTCCTGAAGATAGTTGTTCTCAAAAATGACTTTGAGAATGGCACTGTGCTTGACGACGGCTTCATTGATCTTGCGAATCTCCTTGGCGACATAGTCCTAATCGCCACTGAGAACCTTTCTGATGTTGACAACTATGTCGATTTCCTTTCCGCCATTGTGCGCGGCGCCTTTGGCTTCAAAGACCTTGACTTCGGTGGTGCTGTTGCTGTGAGGGAAGCTGATGACCGGGCAGACCAGCACGTCGCTGCCTTCAAGTTCGCTTTTGGCGAGCGGAATAAGGTAAGGCTTTACGCATGCTGTGGCGACATTGTACTTTTTGGCAATGCGAAGACCCTCCAGGATGTCGGTATCGGTCATGGTTGGGTGGAGGAGTGAGTGGTCAATCATCTTGGCTACCTGACCAAGGGTCATGGTGATTGTGTGTGAGGCTTCTGTGCTGCCTATCTTGTGTTGTATGTAATGGTCTTCCTTAATTAGGGCTGGGATATGCGGTTACTTTAAAGCGATTAAGTGAGATGATTGTTTATTTATACATGTATTTTCTTCCTGTACTATATTCCGCTAAAGGTAGGCTTGGAACTTATTTCCGGTGGAAGCGTTTCCTAATCGAGAAGATATCCCCGATTGAAAGTGCCCCCAACATCGCCAGCCCTGTCAAAATAGTCCCTCAGCACCGAAGGTTGACAGTAAAAGCTAAAGAGCAACAGGGCTTGGCTCGTCTTTCTAATGATAAAAGCCTTGCTTGGCGCCTTCGATTTCGCTTGTCTCTGATACGTCGAAGTCTTGTAGCTTGAGTTCCTTCGCTTCTTGGATGTAATCACTCTATTTGGGTTGTGGGTGGGGTATTAAAGAAGAAGAGATTTCTGAAAATGTACATTCCACAGTTCTCCACGGCTGGTAGTTGCGCATCATCGATCTTAACATGAAGTAAAAATGCAGCTGGTGTGTATACTCTTCATCGCCTGGTGTGAACTTTGGATTGACTGCCTATACAACCTTTCTTAGGCTTTCAAAGCAAGTTCGAAGATCCCAGAATAAGTCAAAAGGGAGTTGCTGGTACTGAGAAGGCCTGGGAGGGCCTGAGGATAAAACCAGTGTTTGTACATTGCTGAGCCAAGTAGATGCAGTAGCAGGCGTCTCTTTGAGCAATGAAATCTTTGCAAACGCCAGCTGAAGCCCTAAGAGAGGCTGTGCTGGTGGAAACCAAACATAGTCTGTGTCCCAGTTGATATGAGCAAGCTTGTAGTAAGTAGCATTGTACTATTGAGGGACTTTGAAGATTGGATGGATGATGTCTCTCATAATGTTTGCCTCTTTGCATATCTTGTTATCGTAGTACTGCTGGGGTTGGTAAGAAGAGTCGAAATGGAACTTAATGCGAGTCTATTCAAACCAGAGGCCTGGTTTGAATACCTGTTCTGTATCCTAGTGTATGGGGCGACTGTAATATTCTTTCTATACTTTATATTGGATATCGTATGGTAGCTGAGGGAAGAGATGAAATGTCGTTTGCGCTATGATGAAAGAAAATGTGTGTGATATTGTCCGCGAGTGTAGAGGCCTCTTTCCGAATGGGATGTCCTTTGTTTTATAGGAACTATTCTGTGTGAGTCACTGCTCTGAACATTGTTCTGTCACCTTGGGAACTTCTTTACGTGCTTTATACCCTACTGGATATAAACTCTCGCATCGGGCGAGTTGTAATTGGTCGAGCGCTTGATGAGGACAGATAAAGTTTAATCGTGTTCCGTCAACAGTCTATATATGTTGCCAGTACGGAACCATGATGGTATAGCAAACGCTAGATACCTTCGCTGAAATCTAAGAATTGTAGTTCAAATCAAATCTAATATCCACAACGGTCTCCAGTCTATTTCAAAATTGTGCTCTTAAGGCAAAGTTCAGAAATGATAAGTCTAGAAAACGCGATGGGGATTCCATTCAAAACGAAAGACAAGACGCAACTTCCAGGTACACTAGTAAAAAAGGGATCGACGACCATCCTTATTCCCGCATTCCCGTAGGACATCGCGAAACGAATTTCTGAAGCTTTGCTCAGCACCTTCGATTTCGCTGACCTCTGATACTCCAGAGGTGTGAAGGTCTAGTTGCTTAGCTTCCACAATATACTCACTCTATTCACGGGCTTCTTTTCGCCATGATGCAGAATGTCTTGGTGGATTGGCATCCAATAGTTGGCATTTTACATGTTTCCATCGCGGGCGTTGACGGATCATCCATCTCAACAGGAAGTAACACCACAGCTCTTGAATATACCCGCGAAAAGTTCCACTTCTGACTGCCCATACAACCTTTCTCAAGCTAGTGAGGTAGGAACGGATACCCCAAAGCAGATAATGCGGCAGGGTTTGGTCCGTGGTACTGCCAATAAAAGGAGCCTGAAGAACCAGGGTTTGTACGTTGTTTAGCCAAGTGGGTTGAGAATCAAGCGACGCCCTCAGCGCGCCATTGCAAGCGAAGGCAATTCCACGATAGTTGAATCGGCGCTTAAGCCAGACATAGTCGGTATTCCAGTTTACTCGGAAATGATCGTGGCTGACACATGCATTAGAAGTGCGCCATCGCCGGAATTTGAACACCGGCTGGACTATGTTTCGCACGATTTCCGCCTCTCTGCATATGATATCGTCGCTTTTCTCAGTCGGGCACTGATTGTCTGACCAGTGGTAGTGACTCCACGCAAACCATAATTCAGGGTAAGGCTCTAAAGTGGCTTTCCAGTCTTGGGGCTGGTGGTAGTACTCTTCCCATATCATGTACCGAATGTCATAGGGGAGTTTAGGAAACGAATGAAATATCGTTGGATGCATGATAAAAGACCGGTGCATTGAATTCTGTTTGCTCCTGAAATCCACATCAAAGCTTTGCAAAATGATAAAAGAACGAGCTTTATAAAATGCACAATCCTTCTCTTGTCGAGACCCTTGTTAATGCATCACCTTGATAGTGACTTCGAGAACCATACCTGTACAACCCCGACAATCACCCATGTGTGGAGTAAGGTAAAACACTTATTTCTCCGCTCACTCATTTGCCCCCAAAGATGCAGCGAAACTTAAGCCCAATCGATGCAGTAGTACCCTGAAATACTACATCGTTCTTTCACTTTGTCTAGCGTCTCCTAGCCAACCCTAATCACTGTCTTGCCTAGCCCTCCTTTCCCGTTGTATACTGTCCCGCATGCAGCCTTGACTTCGTCAATATCTTTGAGATTCACCGTACATCCAACTACCGGTGTAATCTTTCCCTCCTCCGCATGTCTGGCCAGTGTCTCGAGGTCCTTCGCGTTGGGGTCAAGGAACAAATACTCATATGCCACTCCCCATCTTCGAGCCCGTGTCCTACGATACGCGTCGAACATGTCCAAGACCAAGCGACTGAACCACGGGAGTCGCGGATTATCAGGTCGCTTCATCACGCTCGACTGCTGAAGTTGGGTACCGGATGGCTGCGTCGAGATAGAGACGATAAGGCTGGTTGACGGAACCATGAGATGGAGAAAAGACATGGCTTCGCCCGTCGTGTCCAGGATGAAGTCCACTGAAGCACGTGGAATCAACTTTGTGGGATCTTCCTTGGTATAATCAATCACTAAATGCTTACTATTAGCCAGGGGACCGGGAAAAGGCTTGTCATAAAATACGCACCTTGATCGACTGTGCCCTCTCCCAACAGCTTGGGCACTTGATCAACCTTTGAGGTCGAGACGGTGGTGATCACCTTGCCGGCATTGAAAACCTTCTTCGCCAGCTGGCAAGCATATGCTCCTGTGCCACTCACTGTGAACCTGTCAGTGATTTGCCTTGGTTGAGTATCAATAGATAAAACTTACAACCCGCGGGAACGAACACCGTTTTGCCTGCAAGAGAACCTTGATATCGGCTTAATGTCTGCAACGCCGTCATGCCGGCCAACGGCAACGATGCGGCATCCTCGAATGAGAGATTCTTGGGCTTCAAAGCGACATAATGTTCCGGGCACTTGGCATACTCGCTCCATGCTCCTGTGAGATGATGCATTAAGATTGGGATTCAAAGCCTCCATGCCGACGCAAGTGCTTACCTCGACTTGCTTCTGGTAAGCGAGAAAACACCTCGTCCCCAACTTTGATGCCTTTCACATCTTTGCCGACTTGGGTCACGACCCCTGCGCAATCATAGCCAATCTGGTACGGAAAGCTATGCTCAATCAGATCAGCTAATGCGCATAATGGTGGGAGTCATGGAGCGCTTCACGCACCTCTCCTTTACCGCAAGCTTGAAAATACCAGCCGCTTTCTTCACATCGACTGGGTTGATACTCGCTGCGTGAACCCGAAATAGTACATCCGCAGGGTCGGAGATAACTGGCCGGGGTAGTGTGGAGAGTTGGTATCCCGAAGGATCGGTGTAGCTTGGCGCCGTGATCGCCAACATTGATGAGGCCATAGTGGTATGCACGGGAAGCTGGAATACAAATTAAAATGATATGAATGTCCATGAAGTTATACGCAATTGTTCTCAATGAGCGAGTCCTATTAGGAGAATAGTTCGTTGCGGTCGGAGGAATGATTGAGCCGGATGGGATGCGGAGCGGAGCCAGAAATGCAACTCCTCTGAGCGACTGTCCCACGGCTCGAACCACAGGGACTAGCGAAGCGATCATTCTAGCGCGGAATTCCGTGTCTCAATCTGCAGCGGACGCACGCGAGCAGTGCCTGGAAAGATTTGCAGAACCGCAATTCGGCCTTTTCTGAATCCCGTGCCAGTTCTGTCGCGCCTCCGACGGAGCGCACAACCCAAACCACTGTTCACGATTATTCACAGATTTCTAGATAGGTTCCGCAGGGCTTCTTGGTTACATTATCAACGTATTTCGAAGTTTCAATGCTGCTCCAATTAGACAGCCATTGAAAATGCTAGCCTCGGTAAATACCAAAATGATTCGTGGCATTAAAAACTTTTACCGCAAAAGTGCGGGCAAGAATAACTTTCAACGCTTAAACTACCGCATCGTCTTCAGAAACTCGCCAAACCAGTCTCTCACCACTAACTGCCTTGTTTCTCAGTAGCACGATCGCATCCTGTGCCCTTTCCAGCAGTGTCTCGCCTTCCACTATCCTCTGAGGGTTCGGCCGCACGACCTTCTGCTCGAGTAACGTCGGAATGATCTCACATTGCATCTTGTCTTTGAAGAGTTGGTTCTGTTCGATGTTAGTATGAGATATTGTTCAGATTCAGAATGCATGTATCTCACCTTGAGATAACAATGCGTTCGAACCCCCTTGACAATGACACCCTCCTTCCACTGTCCTTCCGCTGGCTCCGTCATCTGATAGACGGGTGCTTGAATTTCTGTCGGATCACTGATGACTACCGGCAGCATCACAGCAACTTTGGTGCCCTCGTCCGCCAGTTTTGTGATGTGCCGTAATGACCCCGTCAAGTGTCCGATGCAGTCGATCACGTAGGGCACACCTTGCGGCCCAAGGTACTCGCGAATTTCATCAACAACATGCTTATCTCGGTAGTCGAAACAGACGGTGGCGCCAAGGGACTTCAAATACTCGTGATGCTTCTTGCTCGAGACAACGACGAGGTTCTTGTACCCCCAATGCCGGAAGACTTCGATGGAGTACATTCCCACGGACCCGGCCCCGCCCCAAAGCAAAATCGGCGCGTCGGCCTCCGGAGGTGTCCACCCTTCGGGAATAGGCCACGGGAGCGGCAGTCCGAGATCCATGACAGCGGCCTGGAAAACGGTGACAATGTTGTCGGGGACGGTGACGGCCTCTTGCATGGTCAAGCCTGGCGGCATCTTGCCGAGCAAAAATGTCGGTACAGTGATGAGCGTCTGCGCAGCCTTCTCTTTGCCATCCTTGATGTCGCGGAATGAGTATCCTAGAACTTTGTCTCCAACCTCAAGATCGACATGATGCGGGCCGGGGCCAACCATCAGCACCGTCCCTGCGAAGGTGTCGCCAAGAATGCGGGGGAACATGTCGATCAGTAATCCTCCGTCGGCCTGGTGCAGGTGGTAAGGTGTCGAAGAAGTCCATTCAACTTTGACAATGACTTCGCCGGCATCGGGTGGATACGTGGGTGCATCGATGAGAATGAGTGGCTCGCGGGGAGCTCTGACGGCGACCGCCGGGTGAATTGCCGGGATTTCGATCTCCATGTTTTGATTCGTTCTTCGGCGCACTGAAGATGGAACTGTGGAAGATGCGTGGGAAGAAGGGAAACTGGGAGAGAGCCGGGCTTAAGCTGCGCAGAAGATGAAGATCGTGGCCCACAACGATCATACGAGAGCTCGAATGCTTTTTATGAGGAATGATGAAGCTCTCCGAAGGCGGAAAAATAAGCTTCGGTATCTGCATTCAATCTAGGGTCCTATGACAGCATTGTGCATGCCTAGTCCTCTCGCTAAAGCTGCTGTTGGATCAACAATGGCTGGCCGTGGGCTGGGCGGATTTCTGCGGGGGCTTACCAATCGCCCTAGTGAGCTGTCTCTCCTCTCGCCGTGGCGAATGCGATGACAAGTCGTCTCAGGAATGTATGAGCATTTTTATGTCGTCCGGCTTGAGCAGCATTCGGCTCGTGCGTCCGGAAGCCGGATTCGTTGGGACGAACTTCCGTGCTTCTTTTGATGGACGGATTCTTGCTGAGCAATGTCTTCGGCGCCGAAGAGTGTTGATGGAGATGACAATTGCGTCCAAATCGTCCATACTCGGCGCCGGTAATCTATTAGGCGGATGATAGTTTGAGAATACCCACAGACAAGGTTTAACAGAAGCCACATTGCTCCTATTCCTTTCTTCAAACCGCCACGGCGACTCTTCGGCCTGACAAACGGTCAATCGGCGAAGAACGGATCTGCCGATCCCGGCTACAGCCCCACACGCCCCGCATCTCCCGGCGGAATTCGGAGCTGGATCCACAGCCACGCTCAAAATTTCTAAAATGCAGCAAAAAGTCAGCTTCTACAGAAGCGCAATGCTTCGGAGCAAAAGAATGTGATCAGTGGGAGGCTTGAACTCCCGGCCTTGGCATTACTCAACACGACAGGTGTCGTATTAGTACCACGCTCTAACCAACTGAGCTAACCGACCTGCTGGTTGTGTGGTAAACCAGAACCCTAAGATCCATATATTGGATCCACTGGGGGAAACCCTGCGGTATGTGGCCACCAGGGGATTTCCAAGACTTTGTTTTCCGTGGCTGTCACCCCCTAGTTTGCAGTAAACGTACAGGCTAGGTAGATACTCTGGGGGCTATCGCATGGTGTTCTGGTCGCTTTTCGTTATCAGTTATATACGTGATGGCTGTGCAAAGGCACTCTAAGTTGAGAGCCAACAATGACTGAAATAGTTTCTAACGAGCACTCCCTATGTGAAGGAAACGAGTAAGACATGGCGTATTGACAGAGGCGGCCTTGAATTCCACACAGAAACTCGTCACGCGCAGAGACACTACACGTAGCATTTCCGACTTATATCCTCTCACTGATTTGTCCCCTGTTAGACTTCAGTGCAAACTTCGGCTATTTATGCAGCAGAGGCTCGTGAGGGCATCGGGCACTCCCTCTCACGCGGCATACATAAGGGGAAGCACTATCTCACACGCGAGCCAAACCACCCATCATAAACTCGAACTTGGAACGAATGAGGCAACCCGTGGGATATTTGCAATATGTGTTTGATCATTTCTTTGCATTCATATCTCATAGCTCGTTTCAGCCAGTAAAGTCCTTCATAGCATCGCCAATAGCGTCATGGCCCTCTCCATCCTTGAGGTCCTTGCCCCCTCTCAGGTCCTTGTTCGTAGCCTGAATCAGCACGCGACGGTAGCTCGTCAAAGCTGGTGAGCCACTATCTGTGACTTCCAAGATCAAGTGCAGCAGCTGGCCCTTAGGCTTGGGCTTCTGGCTGATCAACTCCAAGCAAGACTTCTCAGGCGGCGGCACAGTTACTTTAATCTTCTTGCCCTCCGCATCCAGCTTCTCAATTCCGAGATGTGCGACCTCGAACTGAACAAGCCATTGAGACGCGCTGGGCTCACGGTATTGCCACCACTTGAAGGTCAGGTTGTCTCCATCAGGGTCGTACGTCTCTGAAGCGTCAAGCTCGATGGTGCTGTCGGCCTCGGCTTCGAAGTACAAAGGCTCCAATCCTCCCTTTCCATTGACGACCACGATGGGGTGATGGTTTGTTGATGCCACATCTGGGTTGAGCGACCACTGCATACGAGCAGCGAAGTCGTTTTGGTACGTATCACGCCAGCGCCAAATTGTGGCCTGGTTGGAACGGTAGGTCTTGCCGTCTGCGCCCACAACTGAATCCGACATATCACTGTAGTGCTTGCCCCTTTGGCCGGCGTCGCTCGCGTCCGTCAGGTCGTAGCGACCGCCCCATGATCCGTATTCAGGGTGCTCGCGGTCACCGAGACCGTTCTGGATCAGGTACAGGAAGGTAGGGGTGTCACCCTCAGGGATGAAGAGATAATCCGGGTAGGCGGATCCCAGGGGGCCAATCTGAATGTTCTCCTTGATCCACTGCTTCGAGACCTTGGAGAAGTCGGGACCGCCCTGGTCAAAGCCGTAGTATTTGTCGCCAGAAATACCAGTCCAGGCGGCAAGACCGTACTGGTTCCAGCCGTGGATGGATGAGATGTAGAAGATGTCGGGGAACTGGGTGCGTATCCACGCGGAGGTGTCGTCTTGGTCTGAGATGGTGTAAACTCTCAACTTGGCGCGCAGCTTAGCCGCCTCTTCGGGGGAGTGCTTGTCGCGGATGGTCAGGAGGACCTGGGCGAGGACATTAGTACCACCCCAGACGAGCACCCACAAGGGGTCTTCTGAAGCAGCCTCGATTCTTTCGAGAAGGAGTTGGGCGCCGTCGGTCAAAGGCTTATCCGCCCCCACGCCAGCCATACCATAGACCTGTCCGTCAACGAATTAGCGAGATCCCGAAATCCGAAATGGGAGCTATCTTCCTCTCTGGCCGAAAAGGGGTTCATCGCTTAGGGGGTTGTTTGCGTACCGGTGGGCCCGACTTGACCAGGGCTCGGAGACTGTCCGCTGAGGGATACGGGTAGTCGGGATGCGTGTGCTTGTTGAGGTTGTCGACTGCGCCGGCGTAGGCGTCGAGGATCTTGCGAATGTCCTGGGGACAGACCTTGTGCTTCATCCATGTCGAAGAGACGGCGACAAGACCTTCGGTTTGGAACTGGTTGGAGTAGAGGAGGTAGCGGACGAGGGACTCCGCGTCGTCGGGCTCGTTGGAAATGTCTGTGAGGACAAACACTCTGGGCTTGTTGGGGAAGGTCTGAAGTCTGGTGGTTTGCGCCATCTTGTCGGGTTGTCTGCAGACTATCGTGCAGCCTGCAGGAGTGACGTGAGGGGAAGAGGATGAAGCCACGAATATGAGGTTACGAGACGGTCCAACTTCGTCGACAAGGGTTCTCTCAAGCAGCACCTGATGATCTGGAATGATGCGATTGTCTTCCTGTCCTTGAGCGAGGCCCTGCAGCTTGCAAGCAATGCGTCCCTTTAGATGACGAGATTCCGCGCGCGACGTGTCTTTCAAAGTGGGATGCTAATGATTTCCTTGTTTGGATACCTTCGCCTGTGGTCTTCAGGCCCGAATCATCATGTGGTGGCCTCGGCCGGATTCCGGTGCTGCTAAATATTCTCTAGGGTGTCAACCCTGCATGCCGATGGCCCCTGGACGGAGTGCTGCTTGCAGGGGGGTCTAAAATCTAGCTATAGGGGTGTGGCTGTGCTAGATTAATAGATTCTCTGTATTATGCATACTTTATGCCTACCTATATAGTAAATTTTTTAATTGCTTATATATATATATATGTGGGTGGGGTATATACTTAACTGAATAGGTGTTACCCTAGGGATTAGTATTACCCTAGCCCCTGCTCTAGCGACGTATAGGTTATATATACTATATACCTTATATCTCTCTATCTTAGTTTAGTTAAAATTTTTTCTTCTTTTTCCCTCACCTATATAAATTATAACTACGTAACATATATACAATTATTAATTCTAGTATTAATTATATATTAACCTAGTATATACTAACTATATATAGATTATATCTATCTAAGAGTTTATAAACGTAGGGGTTAATAGTATTATTAACTTTTACTTAACTTAAGGTTATTTTTATAGTATATTAAGTATATATATAGTATATACTAAAACTATTATAAAACTAATATGTTCTAAGACTTATTCTAAATAATAATTTTAACTATAAGCTTAGTAGTAAGTTTCTATATATCTTAGGTATATATATAGATAGTGCTTAATATATTTTTAGTTAACTTTAAAGATATTACTTTAGAGATAAATAAGCATATATTATAAGTTATTTAGTATATATATTTAGCGTAGATAACAGGTATACTTAATGAGGCTAAGAAGCTATCTAAGATTAATACCTTAATATAAGTTTACTATTATCCTTACTTTACTTTAGTATATACTAACGTTATATTAGCTATATAGTTAAGGTTAGCTTTAGAGTTATATATAGCTAGATTTATAACTTATAGCTTAGCGTATATGTTATATATCTCCTATATATACTTAGGTAATGCTAACTTAAATTATATAGCTTTACTGCTATAGCTACTAGTAGTACCTTAGTATTAGTATATTTTTCTTGCTTATTCTTTACGTCTACTATATATATGCTAATAATATATAGTTAAAAACCCTAATAAGTATAATCTAAGTCTTATTAAGAGTGTTATTAGTATAAAGTACATAGTATATCTTTAGTATATACTTAAGGTATATACTAACTATATATAGTGCCTTCTACGCTTAGGTTAGAAGTAGTAGTTAGAAAAACGTACGCTTTATGTTTAAGCTTAGGTATATGCTTTATATAGCTTTAGGATATGCTCTGCTAATCCTTATTTTAGTACTAGTCTTTATACTAGCTTTATTAGCGAAATTGCTTCTAAGATAGAGGCTTTAGCGTAAGTTTAATCCTATATACCTTCTATATATATATATCTAATATTAAATATAGATTAGTTAATCTTACCTTCTACTAGTACTTTAATATAACCTTTTATTATATAAGTTATATATATATATAGCTAGAGGATGCTATATATTTACTATTTATTTGCTATATATATTATATAAACTAACTACTATCTCTTAGCTTATAGTAACTAATCTATCTTATAAGCTAAGGGGGAGAACTATTTAAGTTAGTATACTACTTTCTATTTTATTAGAAGTATTTTTAAACTTATATACTAACTTATATATTAACTTTATAAAGTTTAAGATAGCCCAAAGTATAGAGGAGGTATATACTTAGTATAGATTATACTTACCCTCACCTAATATAATATATAATATAAACTATAATTATAATATAACTTTAATTAAGATAGGATTAAAGCTAGTATATATAGAGGATATATTAATAATTTTATAGTTAGCTACTTATAAGGATACTACTATTAATACCTCTAGTAGTAGTAAGTAGAAGGTATATATATTATCTTAATTAAGCTCTAACCCTATATATACTAATAATATATATAGCATAATATGCTTTTTACTTAAACTATAATACCCCCTTTTCTTTCTAAGAAAACTCCTTTAAAGAGTATATTCTATATATATTGAGGCTATACTTAATATATACTAACTTTATTCTAAAGCTATATATTACTACTAGTAAGAGGTTATTAACTAATATATTCTCTATATTATTAGTACTTAATATATACTAACTATATCCTAGCTAGTTTATAGATTACTACTTCTATTTACTCTTATTATAATATATATTTCATAAGGTTTATATTTATATTATATATATACTAATAATATATTAGGTATTACTACTACTTAGTAGGAGTAAGAGTAGGAGGAGCTTTAGGAGGAGGAGTTAGAAGAGCTTAAGGAGGATTAAGTATATATATAGTATATATCTCTCATATATATTATCTATAGATAGAACTTATAGCTATAAGTAGACTTATACTTTAGTATATACTTAGTATATATAGCTATAAAGATACTAGATTAATATAGCATTTCTAGATAGTATTAGTAGTAAGTATTATATATATATAGTATATATATAATAGTACCTAATTAGAAAGTTTCCTTTATATAATAAATAGAATATAATATATATATAGCGTATATATAGATAAAGATATAAATAGTATAAGTATTAATTTCTAGTATAAAGCTTATATATATAGTATATATACCTATATTAACCCTTATTTATAGTTAGCTTATCCTCTTTATTACTTAGTTCTTACTTAAGCTAAGTAATCTCTTCTTAAAGTTTATATTTATACTTTTAGGTATAAAGTTTATAAGCTTTTTACTTAAGTTAAAGAAGCTTTTAGTCTCTTTACTCTATATTTAAATCTTATATATCTCTAACTTTATATTAACATAAGTAGAGAGTAAGTAGTAATAATAAGAAGGGTATACTATACTTAGTTAGTATATATACTAAGCGTATACTTTACTTAGGTAACTCTTAAACTAAGATTATATTCTATATACTTAACTTAGGTGCTAAACTTAGCGTTAATAAATCTAGAGGGTTAAATAAGTTATAGGGGATATATAAATGCTTTTTATAGCGCTATATATATTATTACTAATATTAATATATTTAGTAAAAGCTTTTTATAATTTAAGCTAACCTTAAGTTATCCCTCTATATATATAAGCTTTAGCTTAGGTATAGTTACTACTAGGAGATAGCTTAAAATATAGTATACTTAGTCTTAAGCTAAGTTTAGTATATATAGTATATTAGTAGAAGATATACTTACCTTAATATAGCTTAAAGTAGAAGCTAACTTTAACTAGTAGTAAAGTTATTTTAAGTATAGCTTAACTCTATAAGGTTAGTATATTTCTATATAAATATTTATTACTAAGCTAGTATTTTACTAAGGGATTAGATAAGAGTAACTATAATTTATCCCTTCTTCTTCCTAATAAACTAAAACTTAACATTACGCTAAGTTTTATATATACTTTAAATATACTAAAGATATTCTTATTTATTTTTTACTTCTTAAAGCTTAAAGAGCTTTAAAGTAGTAAAGTAGTCTAAATACCTATTATAGGCTACGCCTACTAATTGCGTCTAGGTAATGCTACAGACTATTAGGAATTCTACCCCTAGTAACTGCACTTGCTTAATAGGCGCCCTATACCTATTTTTCTCCTATATAAGGAGTATCCTAGAAACTTCCTTTCTTTAGCTTAAATTACTATAATTAAGGTACCTCTAAGTTAAATAAACTAAGGGTTAGCTCCTTATATATCTAAGCTCTTTTTAAATATTTACTTTATTAGTTATATAGTGCGATAGATAGTAAGTAGAAAATAGAGCTAACTAAACTAGAAGTGACTAGCTTAAAACTAACGTTAATAAATAAGGAGGTATTTAAAGTAATCTATATAGCTATTAATAAGTTTAGTAACTAACTTAATAACCTAATAGTTCTATAGTAAATTAATAATAAGCTAGCTATAGATCTAATATAAACTATTATAGTTAATAACGTTTTAGTAGTAATAACGCTAAACCTTATAGTAACTCTATTAATATTACTACTAATGCTACTACTCTTAGAACTAAATATTATTTAGGAAATAGGTAGTATTTAGTACTTAAAGCCCCTCCTTAACCCCCCTAAGTTTAAAAGAAGCTATAATAAGTATACTATATAAGCGTAATAGATATATAATAAGATTAAAATAGATTAAGCTTTTTATTTAAGTAACTAAGAGGTATAATACTTAATTAACTCCTACTTAGAACCTAAAGTCTAATTAGTAGTTATAGCTTTTTATAGCTCTAGAAGTAGTAATAGCTTATTTAAGCTAAACGCCTTCTTAGTATATTTAGACTATACTTATAGTAACTTAAACGTAGAAAGTAAAGCTCTTAGAAGGCTATTAGAGCTTAAAATAAAGTATAATAAAGCTTTTACTTTATTCCTCCCCTACTTTAAATATACTATTATAGAAGTAGGTAGTATAACTTAGCTAGATAGTATCTAGATCAACTACCTATATAAAGTACTATTATATAAGCTTCTTAATTATCTAGTTAACTACCTAACCCCCTATAAATATACTAAGTATATAAGCTTTATA
The DNA here is from genome assembly GCA_025328345.1 of Colletotrichum sp. SAR11_59. Lineage (NCBI taxonomy): Eukaryota > Fungi > Ascomycota > Sordariomycetes > Glomerellales > Glomerellaceae > Colletotrichum > Colletotrichum sp. SAR11_59. Next base: position 81,089 of record JAKMXC010000031.1, read on the forward strand.
TAGGATATCACTTAGAAACTAGAGGGGTTATATTATATTTATAACGTTTCACGCTAGCTTATTACTTTTAGAATAAGGTTATTATAGCTAAAAGTAGATATAGATAGGGATATTAGGATAATAAGGTTAGTATACGCCTTATATAAGGGAATAATTAAAAGCTTTAATAGAGAAATATATTACTATTTTAAGTATAACTAGGTTAGCTACTTATAAAAAGACTATTAAAAAGCTAAGAGGTTAAAGGATAGTCTTAGAGTAGTAAAAGCTACTAAAGAAATAATATACTTAGACTTAGAGGAGACTAAGAAAGAAGAAAATACTTCTAACTTAGGAAATAAGTAACCTTAGTATAAAATTAAGTATTAAGGATAATAGAGGAAGAGTAAACTAACTAGGAACTATTCTAGTTAAAACGTAGTATAAGTAAGCCTTTTATAATATTAGTAGTTAGAGTTAATAAAGATACTCCTACTAATACTTTAATAAACTATAGTTATAATATCTATATAATAGTAGACTATTAGTATACTTACTACCTCTATTTACTATATATTAACTACTAAGCGTAATAATTATAAGGCTTTACTAATAATTTAGCTTAAACTATTATAAAAGGAGTAGCTATATTATACTTTAAAATTAGAGGCTATATATAGCGATTTTTTGCTTATATAGTAGAAAGGCTAAATGCTAACTTTTTCTTAGGAAAACTATAGATAGAATAAAATAATATTATATATAACATAGTAGAGAAGTAGGTGTTCTATAGGAAAGTAGAGGTTTATATTACTTTATAAGGATAGGAAGAGCTTTAAAGAGTGAGAGAAATCTAGGAAGCTTACTAGCTAAATACTACCTTATTTATAATAATCTACTAAAAGGTTAGTAGAGGCTAGCTATTAGTAGTAGTAGTAGGGATATAAGCTATAAGTCTAAAAGATATTAAGAAGGCGTTTAAAGTAAAGAAACTAGAGGACTATTTTAGGAGACTACTATAATATATTTATAATATGTTTATAGAGCTCTTTAAGCTTACTAAATTATATCCTTTACTCTTAAGTTACCTTAATATAGACTATAAAATCTACTTTAAATATAATACCTCTAGCTAAGAAATACCTTTACTTTAAAGCCCTCTCTATAGTATATTAAAAGAAGAGCTATTAGTACTTAAAAAGATACTTACTAACCTCCTTAATAAAGGGTTTATTTAAGTTAGTAAGTTACTTATTAATATACCTATCCTCTTTATCTAAAAACTAAGTAGAGGATTATAGTTCTATTATAATTACTAAGCGCTAAATATAATTATAAAATAAAACTATTACCTCCTACCCTTAATATAAGAGACTTTCTAGAGAGTTAGTTTAGCGAAATAATATATTAAGCTAGATATTATAGTAACCTTCTATAAGATTTACGTAGTAGAAAGGTACTAAGAGAAGACTACTTTTTATATATAATATAAGTTCTTTAAGTAACTAGTTTACTTATTTAAACTAAGCAGAGCTTTAGTAATATTCTAATAGTATATTAATAATATATTCTAAGAGTTTCTTAATAACTTTATAATAGCTTATATTAATAATATATTAGTCTATAGTAGTAGCTCCTAAGTAGACTATAAATAGAAAGTTTATAAGGTCTTCTAAGTACTTAAGGAAACTAGCCTTAACTTTAACCTAGTAAAGTATAAGTTCTCTATAAAAATAGTAAAGTATATAAGGTTTATCCTAAAAGTAAGTAAAGGTATTACTTATAACGTAGAGAAAGTATAGGTGATTATTAAATAAGAAGTACCTATTTCTATAAAAAGGTTATAAAGTTTCCTTAAGTTTACTAATTACTACTAAATATTTATATTAGAATACTTAAGGGTTATAGAACCTCTTACCCTCCTTATAAAGAAGGGAGTTTTATTTATCTAGGGTAAGGAATAAGAAGATACGTTCTAAATACTTAAATATTATTTTCTAACTACCTTAGTTTTATACTATTTTAACCTATAAGCCCTAATAACTATTAAGATAGACTACTTAAGGTTTACGCTAAGAGGAGTATTAACCTAAGAAGACTTATAAAAATAATAGCACCTTATTGCTTTCTACTTATAGAAACTAACTCTAGTTTAATATAACTACTTAATCTATAATAAAGAGCTATTAGTAGTTATTATATACCTAGGCGTATAGGATATAAAGTTAAGAAACTACCTTAGATTTAAGGTCTTAACTAACTATAAGAGCTTTAAATACTTCACGCAAAAATAGCATTTAATAGAACGCTAAAGCTGCTAAGCTAAATAGCTATTAAGATATAACTTCTTTTTAGAGTACTAACTAGGCTACCTTATAGCTATACTTAACGCGCTCTTATACTATAAATAAAACGCCCTAAAGGGTTAGGAGGATAAATAAGAAAAGGGAAGGGTAATATAAATAATCCCTAACTTTACTCTAAGGAAAATATATAGGTTAATACCTATAGGAGCCCTTAAGATAATAGTATTTAAGGACTTAGTACTCTAGCGTAATTAGAATAAAGCGTAAATAAGTAATAATTAGTACTAAAAAGCCTACTCTATAGTAAAAAGGGGAGATTAAAGTTTCCCCTCCTAGTTAAGCTTAAAACTATAAATTACTAAGTATAGCGTTAATACCTTTAACTAGTTAATATTTAAGGACTAAATTTAAGTATTAAGATTAATAAATAAAAACTACTTATAGAACGCCCTCTAAACGTAGTTAATCTAGAAGTATTATAACTTAGTAATAACTAGCTACCTTAGTTAAAATAATATACTAACTATCTTAGCTTAGTAATACTTCTAGCTAAGGTAATCTTTAGCTATTTACTAATTTATAAGAAACTATAATAGCTATAGTTATAAAATAATATAGTAATATGTAAAACGTAAGCTCTTATAGCTATTACTAGTAGTAGAATAGCTATATTATAACCTTACTATAAACTTTATAATAGATCTCCTATATATAGTAAAGATAGGATCTAGATACTTCTAGGTAATAGTTAATAAACTCTTAAAAATAATAACCTTAGAGGAGATAATATCTATAGATATAGAAGTATATATAGAACACTTTATAAACTATTATTACTAGTTTTATAATATACTAAAGTTAATAGTTAGTAATAAAGGTAATAACTAGATAAGCTAGTTTTAGTAATAATTTTATATACTTACTAAAATTAAATAGCATTTAAGTATTACCTTCTACCTATAAATAGATAGGGTAACTAAGCGTTTTAACTAGGAAATCTAAGTAGTCCTATAGATAATAGTTAACTTTACTTAAGATAACTAGGAGGTTTACTTACTATTTATTTAACTAGCGATTAATAGTTATAATATAGCTATAATAAGAGTAAGCCTATTCTTCTTTACTTATAGATACTATATTAACTTAGTATTAGTAGTTTAGCTTATACTAAAGCTAGTAAACTTATATAAGTTAGCTACTAATAAGTTTATTAGTAAACTAAGGTTAACTACTAAGTTAGCCTAAGCTATTATTATAGTAGCTTAATAAACTATAGAGTAGTTAGTAAACGCTAAAAGGATATTAGTAGAATACTATAAAGTAAGTAATAAGGTCTAGTTATTACTAGTAAACTTCTATATAGAATAACCCTATAAGAAGTTAGATTAACTATACTTAAAGTATAAAGTAACTAAAGTAATCTTACTAACTATAGTTAAGTTAAACGTTCTAAATAAGGTCTATAACTATTTTTATATTAGCTTATTATATTACACTATAAATAACCTACTCCTAGGCTAAGAAGTTAATAGCCCTTAACTACTATTAATCTTTAAAAATAGAGAAGATAAATAAAAGGTTAAATCTATCCTAGTAGTATAATAGAAACATATAGGTAAGAGTAAGCGTTATAAGTTACTTATTAAATAAATAGGTTATAGTTAGCTTACTTAGGAACCCTTATAGTTCCTATAGAATAACTAGGTAGTTAATAAATTTAAAGAAAAGTATAGCTTAATAAATAAGAATAATAGTAACCTTTAGTATATAGCGTTATAACCTAATAGTAGTATATAAATAGGAGTAAAATAAGGGAATTAGTAGTAAAGTAAGTTATAATTAAGAAGTTAGAGAGAGGTAAGAAAACTTTATTATAGTATAAAGCTATAGAAAGGTATAATAAAGCTAAGATAAGCTTAAGATAGGTAAATAATAAATAAAATAAAAACTCTAGAAATAAGACCTCTACTTCTCTTATTTAGTATAAGTAGTAGTAGTAATATTAATAAGCTAGAAATTAATTAAAACCTATAAATAGGGATAAGATAAGGTTATAATAAACTTTATAGAGGACCTTAGCTATATCTAAGTAAGCTTAAATAAAATAGTATAACTAAGCTTTATTAAACTTAACTAGGAGTAATATTAAAGTAGAAGTAGTAGTAGGAGTACTAAAAATAAGAATAGCTAGAGAACTAGTAGAAGGTATAAGGGAGGCGTTAGTATTAGTAATAGTTTTAGTAGTAACTTTAGTAGTATACTTCTCTTTAGCTTTAGCGTAGATCTTATAGTTCTAGATAGAGATAGTATAGAGGAGCTCTATATAAGCTTTAAACTATATAAAAAACTAATAAAAGGTTAATACTTAAACTAAAGTAGTAAGATAATAGAGACTTACTAAAGTTTACTTATTAACGTTATAATATATAAAATAGTTATAGCTAAGAGAAGTAAACTCCTTATAATAGCAAATTATATCTTTATTACTCTAGTAGATTATTAGTCTTATAGAATTAGAGTAGTAGAAGAGTAGTACTTATATTAATATAAGTAAACTTAATAGCTTTATTAGAATAATAGATATAGTAAGTAATATTACCTAAAAATAGTTAACTTCTATAATAAACTAAAAATAATATATTAATATACCTTACTTAAAGATATTATAGTAAACTATAATATCGCTAAGTTTCTTAGCCTTAGCTATAGTAGATATATACTTTAGGTAAAGGACTATATAAGTAAATCTTTAGGTCTTATTTAAGGAGATACTACTAAATATAAACTAGCGTTTATAAAAACTTTAGTAGAACGTTAGAAAGGTAATAAGTTAATAACTAAATAGTATATAAAAGTAAACTTTTAAGCAATAAAGTAAGTAAGGAGAGACTAAATAAGATCGTAGAAGAAGTTATCTTAGAGGTTAAAGTCCTTAAAAATAAGCTCCTCGTTATTAGAGAAGCTAGTAAACTTAAAGTAATTAGAAAGTAAGTTCTTAGTATTAACTAGAAGAGGAGACTCTATCTCCTTATTAGAGTTAAAGAGAGTAAGCTAAATAAGGTTAATTATAGTAAAGTAATAGGGAAAAAGTAAGTAATAATATATAAGAAGTATTATTTATAGAAACTAAGTAGGTAGTAGCTAGATCTACATAAGTTAGCATTTAATAAGGATTTAGATCTAACTAACTTATAGGATAAATAAACTAAAAACATACTTAAAATATAGCTATAATAACAAAAAGTTAGTTAAATAATAACATAAAAGATTAAGTAACTTACTACTATATAAGTTAATAAGAGAAAGAAAAACTAAAAGTAAACTAAGTATAAAAAATCATATTATTATATTATTTACTTATAAAGTATAGTATAGTTAGTAGTCTAAATTAATAAAGTTCTAAGCTTACTTTTAACCTATACTAACCGCCTTTAGCCTATACTAAACCTATACTTATATAAAAGTTAGAAGGGGGGGGTATATATTATAGACTATACTTACTAATTATATCTAAGTAATATTATAGACTACTAGGAATTCTACCTCTAGCGACTATACTTACTTAATAGGTACTTTATATCTGTTTTTCTCCTATATAAAGAGCATCCTAGAAACTTCCTTTCTTTAGCTTAGATTACTACAATTAAGGCACCCCTAAGTTGAACAAACTAAGGGTCAGCCCCTTATAATACCTCTTTTACTAGTTTTAGAGAATATATACCTTATAGAATATAAGTAAATACTATAAATACTCTTTAGTAGTTTATAATAGGTCTTATTTATATAAGTAATCACTAAAGCTTAATATTAGTATACTATTAGTATATATAGTATATCTATAAGGTATATACCTACTATAAGCCTGCTTTATATCTATATTAGTTATAAAAATATACTATATTATACGTTATAAGGTATATATATGCCTATTAAACTAGAAGGCTAGAGATTACTTTAATTTAAGTAAAAGTATGCTTAAAGAGAATAGCATAGCTCTCTTATAAGTTTATATTTATCTAGATATAAGTATATAACTTAAGATCTATAGAGTATAAAGTTAGTAAGTATATTATATATATAATATATATATAGTATATATACTATAACCCTTTTTATTACTTATAAACCTTAAATAGGTTTATATCTCCTTATACTATCTTAAATAATATATTAACCTTAAAATATTATACTTTTTAGAATATATATATATATACTTATACTATATAGATAATATAGAAATCCCTACTTAGAAGCTATTAAACTTTATAAATTTATTGCTCTTATATAGGCTTTACTTTATTAAAAGTAAACTTATATAGAACTCCTATATATAGTTAGCTTATATGTAGTATATATAAGGGATTAACTAACCTATATATAAGCTTCTAGCTAGAAATTATAGAAAATAAGCCTTCTATAAGAGGATAGCTACTTTATCTTTATTATTAAATACTATACTTATTACTTAAAATAAGTTAACTTTAAATTAGTTATAGATCTAATATATACTTAGATAGAGAAGGAGCTTACTTATAAATAGAGTTAGCTTATACTAAGTATATATTAGGGTTATAAGAGATATATATATAGAAATAATAGTAATATTAAACTTATTTAAGAAACTAAGAACTACTTTATTTATAAAGTATAAAAGTAGCTATAAAGGAGGGGGTAGGATATATATATATAAGCTATATATAAAGAGAAAGATAAATAGAAACTTAGTAAAGTTAAGAGGTATATAGAAGTTAAGCTTAACTCTATATAGTAATATATTTATCTTATTATTACTTTAAGGGTAGGAAAAGCTTAGTATATAGTAAGTATATATAGATAATACTATATATCTATTACTTATTATAGCTTTAATAGCTTACTTCTATGTTTTTAATATATATATAATCTATCTTAACTTTATACTAGCTACCTATTTTAATTATATTATAAAGATATTTAATATTAACCTTACTTTACTTAATAGGTATATTATAAGTAAAGTGCTATAGCTTTAAAAAGCTTAGCTTTAAGTAACTAATATAAAAGACCTATAATATATATATACTTAGCTTATACTAGAAAGATATAGAGATAATATTTACGCTATATTATTTAAATATTTAAAATATCTAGTGTTAGTAAGTCTTTTTAGGTTTCTAAAATAGAAACTATAGTTTTTAAATATATAGGGTATTAGGATACTTCTACTATTTATACTAAAAAGCTATATAGAAGCTATCTATCTTATTAGTATATATATAGTATATATAGAGGCTAAGTACTAACTCTTATATATATTTAATTAACTTATCTATAATTAATTTAAAGGCTTTATAAGCACCTTTTATAGTATATAGTTCCTATAATACTTTAATAAAATCCCCTTTATTTTATACTATACTTAGAGTTATAACTAGAGGGTATATAAACTTATAATACTTAATACTACTATATTAGTAAGACTAATACTAAACTTAATTTATCTCTTTCTTAGGTTTAAAATAGTATTAGTATATACTTAATATATATAGAGATTAAACTTATTTTAGAATTAAGTATAAACTTTTTATAATCTTAGAGTTCTTATAGTTTAAATACTAGATAGTTTAAGTAATATTTAGAATAAGCTTTTATATATAAGAACGTAAAAGGTTTCTATCTTAGATATTATAGGAAATATAGTAAAAGACTTTATTATAATAAGTTTTAAGATATATTAAAGTAGTAAGATAGTTATATATAGTATATATAGTAACTTAATAACCTCTACCTTAAGTAATAAGAATATTTTAAGTTTTAATTATATTTTATATATATTTTTAGTATATATAGAGTATATAAGTAGTATAAATTAAGAAGAACTTTACTTTAGCTAAGCTTATTTTATAGAGTATACCCCCTTTATTTTATATATTATCTTTAGATAAATTATTATATTAGTAAGTTTAAGTATTAAGTTAGTAGGTAATATAATAAGTTAAGCTTATAATTAGATTATTATCCTTAAGTTATCTTTATTCTTCTTCTTATTACTTAATATTATCTAAAGTAGAGAAAGTATTAAAGTTAAAAAGTAGATTATTATCTATAAATATAGTTAAAAGGCTAGTAAAGTTAATTAAAGTTAAGGGAAAGTCTATTATAAGTTAAGATATTAGGGATATTTAGTTTAAGAATAGTATATCTTAAAAATAAGTCCTATATATATATAGTATATCTCTTTTAAATAGAAGAGAAAATGTAGTAAATATTTTCTTATAAACTATTAGTAGTAATATATACTATATATATACTATAGATAATATAACTTTATTATTAATATCTATTATAATTATATTCTACTATAATATAGTCTTTATTTTATTTAGATATAGGTATAGCTTAGGGATAGTTAAGATATAGTAGAGTGGACTATAAGGGGAAAGTTATGCTTATATAGCCTAGAAGATCTATTCTTCTAGCACTACTATAGCCCCCTACCTGCTTTTTAGACCCCCCTGCGAGGTGTACACCCGCTTCTGGACTTGGGCTTGTCCGGTTTAGGGGCCAAGCACCCACGCGACTCGTGTGGGGACAAACGTCCAGGATCATTTCCCGAGGCCTCGGTCTGGGGTTGCGTCATTTCAAATGAAGGAGTTGGGTTGGAATAGCTTCACTGACGCGTCTTAAGTGTCTGCGACTAGTTGTGGGCGGTTTTCGTTCCGCACTTATCAACTTGTCGTAGTTGAGTGTTGGAGTCTATTTTGAAAGCCCCTGTTACCGCGATGAAATCTCGCGCCGTGACTTGATCATTTCGATCAACTTCAAGCATCAATCACATCAGATGAATGCTTGAACTTGGAGACGGGCAGGGCGAACCATTAAAAACATCCAATGTTATGCGGCGTTTAGAGATGCCGGATACGGAAATCCTAACCACTCTATGTTTTTTCCCACGCGAAAGACGGCACGGAACACGGGCCAACATCGGACAACGGCCACCGCGATAGTGCGTGATCACTGATCGGTAACTCGTGTTTACGCCGCCGAACGGCGCAGTGTGGACTTGACCGACTGTCGACAGAGAATCCGCTCTGGTGTGAGAGGCCTAGCCAAAGTCGGAAAAGGCCCCCGAAACGAATCCACATGGCTGGAAAACGCCTGTCAAGTCGTGGAGAGAAGCCCCCAACGCTCGCGAGCCGGAAATAGCCGGGTTCATGTGTTTGTGCAACGCACGAGGCACAACAAATTTCTCCAAAATTCCCCTGAGCCCAGGAACCGGTTCTCGTGCGGGGGTTACAATTCCTGCATGGCGAAACCAGAGGCACTTCAGCGGCCTGACTCCCCTGACTCGTCCTGTCCACAACCCACCACTCTCCATGCTCCGACTTTTGATCGGGGCCCCGCAGGTCCATCCCCAGATCATGCTGTCTGCTGGTAACCTCCCCAGATCTACCGTCATCCTTCCCGAGAGGTTCCAGAATAGGGTGACCATTCCATGATGTCGGCGTGGGCCATCGGATGGCATCGTAAGTACGAGTCGTGGGGGTATCTTTTTATAAAGACTTGTCAACGCCCTTGATAGTGCAACATGGTGTTTTGTCTGCACCTTGGCGTTTGTTGGCTTTAGTCTTTTTTATCTTGCAAGCAACCAAGCAAAGCCCGCCAACCAATTCCACGCAACTGTCAACATCCTGGGAATTGTTTTGATTTCGCAACGCGACAAAATTTTCACAATGGGCGGCGATACGGAGAAGAACAACACCGACCACCTCGAGCATCCCAACGAGGCTCGGGCTCAACTGGCCAACTTGGGAAATGCGGAAGAGCATGAGCTTGGCAAGTGGGAGTCTCTGAGGAAATACCCCAAGGCGTCATTCTGGTGTGTCTACGCCGTCTGGTGTGTGCTGGTCTTGAGTTTCGAGAACCAGGCTGGAGGTAGCATTCTGTCTATCCCCGAGTTCAGAAAAGACTTTGTACGCTTCTACGACGGCGACTATGTTCTCGACACGAAGTGGCAGTCTGCATTCAACGGCGCCCCCGTTGCCTCGTAAGTGATTCAGGGGAATGATTGGGGGGTTTGAAGGATCAGTTTACTAACAATCAACTTGTGCAGCGCTGTAATTGGTGCTTTGGGAAGCGGTAACCTTGCTGATTGGCTTGGCCGAAAGACTGTCATTATGATCGCCCTGGGTTTCTCACTCGTCGGAATCACTCTCGAGTTTGTCGCAACAACCAACGAGGTCTTCTTTGGCGGAAAGTTCATCAACGGTTTCGCTATCGGTGCTCTTGGTTCCGTCACGGTCACATACATTGGAGAGGTGAGTCGTCGAGGAACACTCTCCATGGCGCGATCCACGTCGCATGAGCAAATTCTGACTGAGCCAATGTAGATCACTCCTCTTGCCCTGCGAGGTCTCTTCACCTGTCTCACAGGTCTCTCGTACACCCTCGGACCCCTAATCGTCGCCGTCATTATCAACGAGACCGGAACCCTCAACAGCCGCTGGGCCTACCGCGCCGTCTTCTGCGGACAATACGGATTTGCCGCCATCGCCGCCGCCGGCATCTGGTTCATGCCCGAGAGTCCTTGGTACCTTGCCATCAAGGGAAAGCAGGATAAGGCCTTGAAGTGTCTGGCACAACTGGGACATGCAGGTGATGAGGGTAGAGTTCGCCTGGCGGTCATCAACCAGACGTTGGACCAGATCTCGAGTGAAACTGCTGGCGCCAGCTACCTGGAGTGCTTCCGAAAGTCCAACCTCCGACGCACCATCATCTCCATCTCTCCTCTCTGCATCCAGAGTCTGTCAGGCATCACCTTCGCCGCCTCCTACAGCACTTTAAGTCTCTATCTCATGAGTCTAAGAAGGCAGCGAAACTAATAACCTATCAGTACTACATGCAACTCGCTGGATACAGCACTGCCGACAGCTTCAAGCTCCAGATTGTCCAGCAAGTCATCTCTCTGATTGGCAACGTCATGTCATGGTACTTGGTCGACAGAATGGGACGTCACAGCCTTACCGTCAACGGCCTTGCCGTCCTGACCGTCATCCTCCTTGTCACCGGTGGCCTCGCTCTCCCCGGAACCCTTGCCACAAACAAGGGCACCGTCGCTCTTATCCTCCTCTACTGCTGGTGGTACAACGTTACCATCGGCGCTACCGCCTACACGGTCCTTGCTGAGGTGTCCACCTCTCGTCTGCGTATCAAGACCATCGCCATTGGTCTGGCGTGCCAAAAGGCCCTTGAGACCATGTGGAACTTTGTTCTCCCCTACCTTTTCAACCCAGACAAGCTCAATCTGGGTGCCAAGCTGGCTTTCATTTTCGGAGGCTTGTCGGTCATCTCATTGGTACACCTGTGGTTCAACCTTCCCGAAACTGCCGGAAGGACTTATGAGGAACTGGACGAGATGTTCATGAAGGATGTTCCTGCGCGCCAGTTCAAGGGATACACCCCGGAGGCTACTGTCAGGGGCGAGGCCGTCCAGACGGCCCTCGACAAGGAGCAGGAGTTGTAAAATCATTGTAAAATTGGATTATCATAGATACCCTTGCTGTTGATTGAAAAAGCCCAAATACGGGCGGACTTGAACCAAGATGCACCATGAGTTGATAAGCGAAGCACGAGTGTCCGACGTGAGGATGGTGACGAGTTGGTCAGTGGCCTGGCACTTATCGTATGGCCAGTGTGTGAGGGCGAAACAGTGTACCGAATTTCAGAATTATGGCTGCTGCCAGAGGGTAAGAAACGAGATGGCATCCTCCGTCAGCCAAAGTCCCATTAATGACAACTTGCGGAGCACATTATTTGGTCGGCCCGGGTTGCTGTGCCGTAGCCTGTGGCGCACTCCTAAAGACCTTTGGGGTGTCGATCAATCATTTCATCGACGCGTCTCGCTAGCAGCTTGTTGCTGTCTTTACTACCCTGCCCCGAATCCTGCGTCTCACGCACAAAACTCCGGAGGGGCGATCTGATTGGAGCTTCTTGTACTCAATGCCAGATTCCGAGGAGGACTGTTCTCCGGAAGGGGAGCATGGCAAATAATAGGAGTTTAATCGTCCGCGAAGGAATCCTTCGATGCACCGCGCTTGCAGCCACTTCACGCGGTGGCTGCTGTCGCTAGTGCTGTCGCTAGTGCTGACGAACGCGCGCCCGCAATCTCCTTGTCTTTAAATCTCACCATGTCCGCACGTTTCCGCGCTGTCACGGATGTCTCATTAGGAACAAGCTTTATGGCAATTACTTCATCGGCCTTCGAGGTTTCCTTCACGTCCCATCGTTCGCAACATTCTCCAAAGCTGTGATGGACAAGATCCAAGGAGACCCACCGACAGTAGCCGTCATCGGCGCTGGTGAGGATTGAGACGCCAACTCGGGACTCCGGCTAGCTCGTCTGCTGATGCTGGACCTTAGGCTCGACTGGCATTTCAATGCTCAAGACTCTGCGTGAAGATGGGTTCAACGCGACATTATTCGAACGAAGGAGTCGGGTGGGAGGCTTGTGGTCATACACCGACGACAAGAGCATGACGACAGCTCTTCCAAGTGAGTCTCTCAGCCAGGAGCCACTCGTCAGTTCTTAACTGACCCAAAATTCTAGCGACAACTGCAAACATCAGCAAGTACACGTGTGGGTTCACAGACTTTCCTATGCCAGACAGTACGTACCAACTTGTTCGTCCCTTTTCAAAGCTAATACTGGGGCAGAGTATCCCCCGTTCTTATCGCAAGGACAGTTTGAGGAATACATGGAGTCGTACGCCGAGAACTTTGACCTGTATAAACACATCGTATTCAATGCACGAGTTGATCAGGTCGTGCGTAACACGGATGGGTCGAAATGGCAAGTGGAGATGGTTAGATGCGATGCGCATGAAACGAAAGAGTTTGACAAAGTTGTTTTCTGTCATGGGTACCAGACAAAGAAGAAGATGCCAGTTTACGAGGGCCAAGCCAAGTTTGAAGGCACTATCATACACTCACAGCAGTTTCGCAAGTATGTTGGTCTCCTAATCCACAGGATCTCCTACTTAGGCTATTTACTTACACGAGACTTCTAGGCCATCTGATTTCAAGGGACAAAAGGTTGTTCTTGTAGGGCTCAGCGCCACTCTGAGCGATGTCCTTTCAGTCATTGTAGACCAAACCGACCAGGTCTTTCTGTCACATCGAGCCGGCGCCTGGATCATAAGCAGATGGCGAAACAATCTTCCAACCGATCTCCTCGTTACGCGCTGGCGTAGACAGGTGTCACTGTTCATCCAAAGCAAGTTCCCAAATCTCACCAATAAGCTTGCTCAACTTGCGACTGGCCTTCTGATGAGACAGTACGGAAAGATTGATCCATCTTTCCGACTTCTCGATGATGTTGCACCACTCAGCTTGCATCTTGCAGGGTGCATGGATACTGTCCTGGAACTTCTCCGAGAGGGCAAGGTCACGTCTCTGCATGGCATCAAGAGGTTCACCGGCCCGAAGTCGATCGAGTTCGAGGACGGCACTATTCTAGATGATGTGGATTCAGTCATCCTCTGCACCGGATACAAGGCTGACTTTGATCCGATTCCCTTTTTGGAGACGAGCAAACCAAAGACCGACCTCGCGGGCAACGCTTACGGCGGCCCACCCCTACAGCGCCTTTACATGAACATCTTTCCGCCAGCTCATTGGGATAGTATTGCTGTTCTCGCCTACTCTGCCTTTGGAAAGAACAACGGTTTCTCCTTCTCAGATGTAACGTCTATGGCCATTAGCAATGTCTGGCGGGGTGTCAGCTCGGATATGATCCCGCCAAGAGCTGAGATGGACCGTGTAATTGACAAACATCACCAGTGGGTAGCGGGCCGCTGGTTCAAGGAGCCCAGAACCGACGTTTCAGCAGTCAAACAATGGGAATTCCAGGGGTTCCTCCACAAAACCGCCGGAACTGGCATGGAGAATCTGGGCTGGGGATGGCGGGGCTGGGTAAGCTGGTTCAAGGACCCTTACATGTGTTATCTGATCAATCATGGCGTCGAGACAGCACATGCGTTCAGGTACTTTGAAACAGGGAAACGGAGAACTTGGGATGGAGCACGAGATGCTATCATCCATATTAATAAGATCGTCAAACAGCTCAAGGCCAGCAGGAAGTAACTTATTTGGCGTGGGAAGTATAGTAGGATTGGACTGGATTGATCTCTTACAAGTTTCGACTCTCGTCTCATAGATGCTACTGCTTTAACCCATTCTTTCTCAATCCACGCCCTCCTGCCCGTGTCGTTTGCATCGCCAACCAGTTCTTGGTGACTTCAGCTGTTCGATCACTTCAGGATCATAGTGCCAGCTTGTTGCAAGAGGCTGAAAGGCCAGAACGTAGCCAGTATTTAAGTCAATGCAGTCATGATAGCCAACAACCTGCAGAACATGTCGCTTTATCTTTTTTTCGAGTCTGTCCACGGAGCCGAAGGCTGACACAACCATCCCGGACTTAGCCCCGCAAACTCCGGCCGGCTCCGGGCCCCGCACGGCCCCTACCGATCGGTAGTAAGACCGAAGGATTTATTCGGCGAAGAAGAATGCCGGGCTATGCTACCGATCGTTATCCCCGATGTTATGTGTGACTGCAGGGCCCGATGGGTCCCCTTGAAACTCTGTTTCTCATGTTACATTGTCGTACCGAAACCGATCAACGTACACGCTACGTCATTATCTCGAGTGATCCCCGCACCTGGGCTGCACGACGGCTTCGATGGTCGCTTCACCTTTGTGACTCAACCGCGGAATGTTGCTAAAATCCGGTAGGTATTTCCGCGCATTAGTCAACCATGTCACCAAGCTAGACCGTCTACAGCCGGAACCCCTCACTGGCGATCATTATAAAATTGTTCAGAGCTATCGCAACACCAGAATCGATGAGAAGAAACAACCAGTCTATTCAAGAAAACTCCGATCGACTGAGCATACAACTTCATCAATTGCACGAATCCAAACCGCCATCATGTCGAACTTCCTCGCCTCTGCTCCCGAGCCGGCCACTGAGCTGGGCAGAATGCGGGTTCTTTCTTCCACCGCCGGGCTTCGCGTCTCACCCCTGGCTCTCGGTGCCATGTCAATTGGTGAGGCTTGGGCGGAGGCAATGGGTGCGATGAATAAGGAGCAGTCTTTCAAGCTCCTGGACGCATACTATGAAGCAGGCGGCAACTTCATCGACACCGCAAACAACTACCAGGATGAGCAGTCAGAAACCTGGATCGGCGACTGGATGGCCGAGAGAAAGAACCGTGACCGTATGATTATCGCCACGAAATACACTTCCGATTTCAGGAGCCACCTGTACGGCAAGGGAAACACGGCAAACTTCATGGGCAACCACCGTCGCAGCCTGCATCTCAGTGTCGAGGCGTCATTGAAAAAGCTCCAAACCGACTTCATCGATATCTTGTATGTGCACTGGTGGGATTACACGACTTCCATCAAGGAGATTATGGATTCCCTGCATATCCTGGTTGAGCAGGGCAAGGTGCTCTATCTCGGTATCTCCGACACCCCTGCCTGGGTCGTCAGCGCAGCCAACACATATGCCATCGACCATGGAAAGACGCCTTTCAGTGTGTACCAAGGTCGTTGGAGCGTGATGCATCGGGACTTTGAGCGGGATATTCTGCCAATGGCTAGGATGTTTGGCATGGCCTTGTGCCCATGGGATGTCTTGGGCTCGGGCAAGTTCCAGACCAAGAAGGCGATCGAGGAGCGCAAGAAGAATGGGGAGGGCCTGAGATCGTTCGTCAGCACAGGCGAGCAAACGGAGTTGGAGATCAAGATCAGCGAGGCCTTGGCTAAGGTAGCGAGCGAGCACGGAACCGAGAGTGTGACGGCTATTGCGCTGGCTTACGTTCGCAGCAAGGCGCCAAATGTCTTCCCAATCGTGGGCGGTAGGAAGGTCGAACACTTGAAGCAGAACATCGAGGCCCTCAAGATCAAGCTCACCGACGAGCAGATTGCGTACTTGGAGAGCGTTAAGCCGTTCGATGTTGGGTTCCCAAGCAACTTCCTAGGCGAGGACCCGAACATCACTGGTCACTCAGCGCGCCTGTCTCGTGCGGCGCAGATGTCATTCCCCAATGCGGGCAGACAAACAAGCGCTTGAGGGATGGTATCAAATGATTAGATAGGATTTAAATGATCACATAACAAATGCAATCGTCAAGATCTAGAACATTGAGTGGATCATCAAACAGCATCCCTCATGATACTTGATATTCAATTCTCAACTTGCTCTATCACCGCGTATGCTAGTTTGTGGAAGTGCCTTGTCCCCTTGTTCCGCATACGGAGCGTAGACGACGTAGTCACGGTACTCGGGTGCGTCTCGATCAATTGTGCTCAGTTGAGTGCCGGTCATCGTGCTCGTTGTAGTCTTCTTCAAGCTGTTCCACGTCGAGTTGTTGCCCACCTCTCTGGCTGCTGCCGTGATACGGCTAAACGTCTCTCGTATCTGGCGTGCAACGGAACGCCCTGTTCTAGGCTTGTTCCTTATCTGTTCGGGCGTGTGCTCCGCGTGACATCCCAGTCGTGGCTTGACGCGTCGGACGAAAGCCGTCATACCCGGCATGCAGGCACATATGACACTGGGGTGCATCTCAATGAGCGACCAGATCGAGAGGGCTTTGAAGTCGACTTTCGACATATTACAGCCACTCATCATCACGTTCAGGTGGACGATGCTACTCACATGTTGGATTCTGTGTGTCCGCAAATTTTGCAACTGTTGCCAGTCTCTGCAACTTGACACGGTGACACTGAAGATGAATATGAGCCAGGTTCTGAGGAATCGCTTCAACGTGGGGCAATACTTACAACAATCCGACCAAGAAGATGAGGCTCACGCCAATCTTTTTCCAGATTGTCCACGACACGGTAATGCTAAAGCAACATGTCAGGCACCTTAAATGGCGTTGAGAGGCTCCGACAGAACTTGCAATTGTGTTAACGGTAGAATGACGAGGACAAGGTCAATGGCGATGTTGGTCCCTCCATTCACGAAAGTCATGATGTTGACTTTACCACACTGTCTAAGGTGTGAGCGGCGGTTTGGTGTCAGGGAAAAGGGATAATGAATGATGACAAAGTTCATACCTGCCCTGCATGTTGCCCATCCCACCGTGTCCAGTTATATGAGACTGGACTACAGACGAAAATGATTGCGAGGATTTGACCAATCCCATACATTGTTGTGATACCAAGCAGGCCACAACAGGCCTTTCGGAACCAGCTCTCCTGAAATAACCTCAAGTAAAAGATGATCACTGAGAGCTTTGTAACTGCGACCACAAAGGAGTAGAACAATTCTTCAGCGAAGAAGATCTGAACACACTGTCAAAAAGGCATCTATTATTGACGCAAAATTTACTCACAAGCAGTATTTGGGTGATGTTATCTGGCGCAACTGTCCAGATATCTTGACCGAAGCCCAGGCTTACGACTGTTTTCCATGAGGACAGGCTAAATGTGTGGTTCGGGGTGTATACTTACGCACTTGAGATCCAACGTCAGAAGCTACTAGTATGATCTATGGAAAGGCATTAGCTTGTGCGAACACAGCGTGCCGCGTTGATGACCGAACCATAGACGCTAGAATTGCCCAGTCGTCCCACCCAAAAGGAAAAGCTGGATTCAAAGAAGGAATCTTGGATATAAAGCGGCTTGAAACCGCTATGAATGAGAGCGTGAAGATAGTCCACGTAATTGGAGGCTGATCCAAATTCCGATTGAAAGGCGCCCCACACGAAGACTTGGAGTAGTTTTGAGCTTCTATTTGTGTATGGCTCACGTTAGTGACGCATCTTCAGAGGTGCCATGATACGAAGAAATGATCGAACTCACGTAATGATTCAACAACAGTGCAATTCTGTATCAAACATCTAGCTATTCCATCATTGAGCTGTTGATTCGTACATATACAGACGAAATCGGTGGGTTGACAGGTGGACTTCGCTAGCTCTGCTGTTGTGCAGTTCATCTACATAGCACTGTCTCAGCAACCTTCCTTTCAAAGGCAGTTGCATTGATAATGAGTGAAACATACCGCGCAAGGTGATAGCATGCTCGACATCTGCTGCGATGCAACGCCGGCCGGATCGGCTGTGATCGGTAGCGATGTTGCATTCGATGGGACCGCGCTCAACACCATGGCGGAGGCTATCGTGGTCTGACAAGCCAACCCTGCCAGGATGTTTAGAAAAGTTCGTGTCATATCGACCTAGCAGTCTGATGCTGTAACGACGAAGGCGAAAGCAATTGGCGGACCCTGACGATTCAGGAGCTTGGAAACACGAAGCAAAGCCTACATGCCGAGGCAAGAGAAACAAAAAAAAGTGGCGCCGTGAACTTTTTAAAAAGAATGTGGCTTTTTGATGTTCACGGCGTGCTTAGGCTGGAACTAAGACAGGCAGGCGAAACCAACACTGATGGAAAGCGGCTTCGGCAGAGACTTGGCTGCATCCGGCGCACGTAGCGCCGGCCCGAGACGACCTGATAGCCTGGCTGCCCACGCAGTCAAACTCAATAGACTTATTGTTTGCTTGACTCAGGTAGCTAAGACGAACCCGAAATAAGACCGCTAGAATTTCGAGCATTCTTTGATCGCGAAGAAATGCCAAAGCGCGACATCGTAGGCACAAAGTTTGGAACTTTATTTCTCACGAGGAGCAACGTGGTTGCCGAAAACAAGTTCGATTGATGTTGATACTGCGTGTGCTGCCCCAGACACCATCACGTTAGTGTTGGTGAGAAGGATATCCCTAGTCCTTCAAGTTTCTTTGTAGAGACTGACATAGAAGTTATAACCGCCGCTCGGACGAGAATTCAAGAGCTTCAGATGAATTAGACTCTACATTACCCCACTTGCACACAATATCGTCTGCCCTATCCGTACGGTAGTTACAGCGAACGAAGCCTTTGTGCGGGTTGACCCTGAAAGTCTACGCAGCTGTCGAGCCCGTCCGTGTTTCCGTTGCAGGGTTGATGCAGGCTACTTGAGACCCAGAAAGCTTGTTGCTGTGTTCTCGTGTGCAGTGATCTTCATACCCGGCGGCCTACGAGTTGTTATCGAAGTGGGGGCTACGGATACGCGTGTTTCCCACGTGGTCAGAGCTGAACTCACCCCCCGTTGCCGAAAAGAACCCCGGCATGTCGCAGCGATTGACATCGGAAAAGCCAAGGCGCTTAAATAGCTGAGAGACTGACTCAGCAAGATTATTTGACAGTGAATCTTGCTTAGGATTTGTCCAATCAACCAATGGATTAACACTGGATGTTATGGGGATGATTTGGGATGGAAGCCATTGTCTCCTGATTCTAAGTTATCCTAAGCCATGTGGAGGCTTGGCAAACTTGCTACCCACCCATGCTGAGGTTCGAGAATATTAGATATGGGGCTGAATGTGTATAGAGTGATGACAAAGACAGGTTATCAGTGTCATGTTGGGGGTAGGATCAATTTTAGGTCACACCGTTGAACAAAGATCATGTAAAGACTGAACTACACAATGGGTGTGATCAACGATGTTCTACTGGATCGTCTGAAACAGCAGACGCACGTGCTAAACGGTCTCGACGAACAATTGAGCGGGGAATGCATGATGGAACCGGTTGCAACACGCAATCGCAATATCTACGGAACCTTCCGTCTCGTTGCTTGCACGCCCATGACAAACATTGATTGGTATTAGATGTCAACTGAAAACGATGTTGATGCGCTAATTCTTGTCCAAAAGCCCCTATTTTCTTGTTTCAATACTATAGTATCGTGATGCAATACGTGTGAATAATCGAATTTTCACTAGTCCCTAGTTTGCATGATCTTTCTCTACTCGCTCCGCCAGCCCAGCTAGCATCGGCACTGTTGTCGCATGGTCGAATTTGCCCGCGGCCCAAATGATCATTCGTTTCACGGCCCCCTTAGAGGTGATACCGGCACGGAGCCGGAGATGTACCGTGGTTTCCACCCTGGATCCATCTGTGCCTTCGATATTGGACTCATGGAGGAGAATCGCCCACGTGATCCTCGTACCATATCGAATGCTCGTGTAGACCAGCGAACGGGGAGGATTGATGCTGACAACATTAAACGAATCGTCTTTACTCAGGCCGTAGTCGGGGACTCTGTCGCCGATTTTCAACTCTTGGAATTCAGGTTTGATTGTACGTGCTCCAGCCCAGGATTTTGGTAGAACTCGTTCCCATCGCTTTGGGAGGTACCATCCGCCGCGCGACTTGCCGAGCTGAACGACCCAGGGAAATATTTCTTCAGCGGGAGCCTGCATGGTGCGGTACTCGTTGAACATCATGGGGGCGTCCGGGACGATGTCATCCCCGGGATGTTTAGATTGGTTCACTTGGCTCATGTTGAGGGCCTTCGCGAAGCATCAGCTGGTGCGTTGAAGCGCTGTACGTGAGGAGTTTCTGACTTATCGATATGTTTCCTTGAAGTATGTACTGCAGTTGATAGTTCTTCTTAAGCAGATGTGGAGGCTGAACGTGCCGATGCACAGTTGCGGGGAAAGGGGACCTCGAAGTAATCCCGCGTCATTCGCTGCTTCCGCACGAGCCATAAGACGGCAATCAGTGTAGCAATACGGAATCTCCTAAATACCGAAAGCCGCGATGAACTTCAAGTCTAGTCTGGGATGATCCATGCTCAGACCCTTGCTGCTGAATATCGTGAAGCTGTCCAGTTGCGCTAGCTACGACCTAGTCGGCCTAGATGATTCTCTTTCACTAAAACTGAAGAGAAAGATTTATTAACATCCCTCCTTCTCTGCCTTACACGTATCTGGAAATAATTGAATAATTTTTCGTTTTGGTAAGCTATTGAAGTCTTCTCAAGGTTCCCTCGCCGAGTGATTACTCATGTCCTTTTCAATACTGTTTCTACCAATCTGCTTGGCAACTGATTGTGTGCCTCTTTTCTAGATTTGTTCTACCTCGACTGACATCCCGACCAAGTTGGATGCGTACAAGACCGAGTTAAAGAACACAAGAGCGGTGATATTCGGGTTCTTTTATTACGGCGCAGTATGTTCAGACATGGATCTTAAGACAGATAGTATCATTCTATTTTTTGACGGTAGGTAGTCATTTCAACGATGTTCTCTTTGAAGTTTTCCATACATGTAAAGACTCAAGGTTCTTTAGTTAAAGTGCGTGTATCTCTTTGAAGTTGACTTCCTGACGGTCACTAGTTACAAACTGGGGTAGGAAGGTCCGACAAATGTGGTCCGTAACAGCCTGTCATTCCTGAGATTCCCTTTTTCCACTAAGTACCAGTATCCTGAGAAGTTTTGAAGACCGCCTGCTAGGTTGCGCGACCAGGCGCTTCGAAATTCAAGACCAGACCCCACTTCTCATCCAGCTGCGTCTCGTCGAAGTACCGTGTACACAAGTATGCCCAATGCCCGGTACCAGTTGCTAGCCGGCGGCAACCTCTGACATATTCACGTATATGCTCATTGGCCACCTCATCATCGGTCCAGGGAAGACGGGCCATAGCATCCTCACACGCTGCATAATGCTTCCTGATGAGACTGATAATTCTATGGACAGACTCATGAACCGAAATGTTTTCCGTGTTCATGAAGAGGAGGACCATGTTCTCAAGTTGACCAACATGCTGCGTTGCAGTCAGATAACCTGCGTAAACAAGATGGAAACGCCTGAAGGGTCAGACTTACAAATTCCTTTTGCACACTCAGGATTTCATTAATCAAAATGGACAATCTCGTACACTCCGTCGCAATTGTCTTCATTGCTTCATGGTATCTGGTGGAGTCTGGCAGCTCGAAATCCATCGCGAACTCGGTTTGAGTAATGGAAGGATAGACACCAATGTCGGCGACCCTAATTTCAAAATGATACCAAGGATCGGGCAAGTGCTCGTCCTGCCTCACTGCTTGCTGGCGGGCTACACCTTCGATGTATTCGTGCAGCTCCCTCCGCATTCGCTCGATCGACATTGGGCCCATTTCCTGTCTCATGGCTGTGAGCACTTCGTACAGTACTGCTACAGTCCCTGGAGAGTCAACTGGCGGGGTGAAGCATGCTTTCGCAGGATCAGGGTGGAGGCAGTGTTCGACACATTGGAGTGTCAAATCACAAATGTGGCGTGTACCGGCCGCATCGGTGGTGAGCTCGCCACCTGTGTCTATCTCATCGTCAAACCAGAATATCTGAGGACACATTTTTCTTTAGCTCATGTTCTTGAATTCGGCAGAACAAAGACCCGGACAAATGCACTCGGCGATGCGACTTACCCAGTACTCGTATTTTGTCAACGTCAATAACTTCTCCTTCTTGCACCTTGAGTAAAACACGCTTGCCATGATTGTGTAATGGCCCTTCGTCCGATGTTTGAATTGCTTCTCTTCGGCAATATTCACGCTGCTCATGTACACGTTATTGAACCACCCTTTGAAGGCGCTAGGAAGGCGGCGAGGTTGACCAGCCTGGGTTGGAGAAGGGGGAGGGGATGAATTCAACTCACCTCTCTAGCCACCGGTCAAGCTCTCCATCAATTTCGTCCAGAATATCCTGTGAGTGTATTTCCTTTGGTCACGCAGGCATCAAGCTCATCAAATCTACTACGTGGACCTCTCGTCCTATACATCGTCTTATGAGCCTGTCGCGTTCGTATGCTAAGGGAGTTGAGCCTGAAAGCTTATCTTCGGTCGACTTTGACCGGCTCGTAACAGGTGTCGGAAATCCATGCCCCGCGACGATCACTGGACTGCCATCGGATGACAAGCGGGATGAATTCAGCGCCATGATGATGATTCGGACCGAAGTGGCTGGAGTAAGGGCAGGTATAACCACAAGAATTACCAAGAGGGCACGTAAGTGACCATGGAACATGAATGCGAGATCATAGGATATAAGTCATATTAAATTCACTGGGTGAAGATTTATCATCATTACTTCAGTGATTCGGAAGCTGGAAAATGACATATCTATCGAGTGCCGAACGGCGTCAGCACTAGTGTGAGCGGAGTGACCGCGGATCAAATTGTATTTGGATTTACTTTCGCTCTTTTTAGAAAACTCTTATCAGTTTGAAAGTAGAGAGGACTGGTGATCGGCTGCATTGATGCTATTCAGCTGCCAATAATCATGCGCGGAGGTGGGTCGAATGATGGACAACACATTCACCTGTCCCAAATGATCTTGCCGTGATCCACTGATCCCCTTTGATTTGCTTACAATATTGATTCATATCTGTGATCGTGTTTTGTAGCATGCATTAACTACGTTATTAAGCGAAGGTTTTGGGACTTCGGAATGACTTTTGGAACTTTGGGATGACTTCGAGAGTTGGATGGCATATGATGCAAACATCCTAGACTATTGAGTACCTCTAATCATACGCAGCCCACTGGGTTCGACATCTAACTACAAATATCCTAATGACTTGTGCTATTAGACGTAGGCACTGAATGCCTTTTGGCTGATCAATTGAAACCCGTAAACATTCCTCGGTTCACCGAGGAAGTCACTAGAACGGACCAAGCAAATGGATCGTCCACATGCAGGAAATGAGTCCACTGCTGATGGTCCCATAGAGATTGGCATAAATTATAGGTCACAGATATTCTACTAGAGATTTGCTGGCCGGGCATTGTCAGTTGGCTATCCGGGCAGTGTCCAACGCACACAACCCCTTTTTTTTTTGAAGCAATTAAACATCTTATACTCGCTGTTATTGTCACTATTATCGTCACTATCGTCGTCATCTATCGTCTTCGTCCACCGTCGTCGTCCATCGTTAGATCGAAGCATACGTATACAGCGAAGGGCGCGCTGGGAGAGCTTACTGACACTGCTCGGCTAGCAAAGTATTCTACTAAAATCCACGCGCGTTGAGCACCCAAAGCTAACAGCTGCTCGCGCTGTACGTACGGAGTTGGAATACCTTGGCTTGTCGCAAGAGATCGCAGCTTGGTACCACAGGATGCTTTGTTGAGGCTGGTTCGCATGCCATTCAATTTAGTAAGGCACCGAAGACTGAAGTGAGCACATACCAAGCCCCTATCAATGTTTCTGTTCGCCCGGTTTCATAGCGGCGGCTTGTCAAAATACTCATCTCACGAATCGCGTAAACGTCAGCAGAGACAGGTGTCTCAATTCAAGTTTGTTTGGGTGGCTGACGTTTGCCATTTAAGGCAAGATAGAACAAAGAACATAATAGGATGTCTGACGGAACAAATCGTCTTGATTCCGAAAGAAGTAAAAGTCAGCCTACTGAGGCTTGAATATGCTCACTCAGCAAAAAAAAAATTCAGGCGCCGTTTCCTCCTGGGCTGACGACCATAGACGTCTCCTGTTTCGCAACGGGATAGCAGATAGCCTTTTCCCGCCACCGAGATTCGTTTTTGAGACTCGTATAGGCAGCCTCCCGATTCTGAAATTGGTAAATGGCGAGCTGGGCTCATCCCACGGGATCTAATTCACGTTTTCTTGGCACACTCTGCGATGTTGATAGGGCGCCACATGAAAACCGTATCACCCACCAAACTACCACGGTTTGCTCTTGGCCATATGACTTGAGCGTTCGGTACCAAGGAGCCATCAACCATCATCTCGCCCTGATTATAAGACAGTCAATTATCCCCATCATGGTCCGTGGACATCCTCCTATTCCCTCACATCCTCTTCTTTCATCACATTAATCTCAACCGCAATGCGTTTCACCACCCTCCTGATCTCTTTGGTGGCTGTGGCCCATGCGGCCGTTCCCAGCTGCTCGAGCTTTCCGAACTCTGTGGTATGTCCTCTCCTACTGATATTCAGTACTGCATGAAACCTAATCAAAGTTCCCATAGTGCGTAACCACATGCATGCAAAGCACCGGCCTCGACAAATATGCATGCAGAAAACAGTGCCGCGAGACTAAGCAGTCTCTTTGCTCAAAGAGCTGTAGCGCGGCCCAGACTCGCGAGCTTGTTCACGACGAATCCCTTGCTGAGAAACGCCAAATTACTAGTCCCGTACGGTATCCCAGGCTTTTCTTGTTTAACAGCAAGATTGATCAATTAGAAAGTGTTTCCAGCTTTGTCTAGCCAGACCCGAATGCGCTGAGGCGCGTTCTGTCATGACCAACGATGTCTCCGCACCGGCCAAGTCGTTTGAGAAGCGGCAGTTCTCCCCAGTAGGTCACCAACTCAGAACTTTGAATGTCTCGGTACTGAGACGTTTGAAAGTGCGTTCAGGCTTGCCTTGAGGAACTCGGTATCTGGGATGGCAAAGCCCGTTCGATTTGCAACGAACAGTGCGGCGAAGCCAGAGTCAAGCGAGAGCCGATTTCTGCTCCGGTGGCTGCTGCGCCGGCAGAGAAGCGACAGATTCAATGGTCTGAGGTATGTTTCTCATTGATGGAGGGAAAACTCAAGGAAGTGGCTGATGTTATGTTAGTGTGTTCTTGCATGCGTAGAGGAACTCGGTATTCGTGATGGGAAGGGATACGTCTATTGCCAGAGACAATGCGGCGAGAGTGAGTAGGCGCTGCTGTTCCATCAGTGTCTAGAATACGACGGAATACTGGGAATGATTGGCTTGGAATTCTGGGCTCGATGGAAGTGGGATCGTGGTCAATATCACGACTTCAATTATTGTCCGCCCGTTTGTGATGAGACTTCATCGCAAGCACAAAGATGACTTTAACAATGCATGATGGATTTCGGGTTTGAGCTGAAATGTCACTAGTAAACCGTCTCTCGGTGCTTTGCACTCACTGAACCTTGATACAAACCTTACCAACATGTGCTCCAGTTGAGAGATACTCAAAGGCAGCAACCACCTCATCCCGCCCAAATCCGAATTCCTTCTCTACGGGAACCTTCAATCCGCGAGCCACCACGTATCGTGTCACCTCCTCCAGGTGCTGTCTAGACCCGACCATAATGCCACGAACAACAGCTCCCTTAGACAAAGCCAGGGCAGCCACGTCCGGCATCTGGTCCTGGGGGCAGGACGCGAGGAAGCCGATTACGGCGATAGATCCTCCGTATGCGACAGCATTGATACTTTGGGCAATTGTTCCAGCGCCGCCGTTCTCGAGGACGAAGTCCACTCCCTGGCCTTTGGTGATCTTCAGAACCTCATCAGACCAGTTAGGTTTGGACTTGTAGTTGATCACATGGTCGGCTCCGTAGGTCTCTTGGACGTATTTCAGCTTGGAGTCAGAGGAAGACGTGATGATGGTAGTCGCCCCAGCGGCTTTGGCCAGCATCAGTCCGGTAATTGACACGCCACCAGTTCCTGCAACAGAGTCAGTTTCTCAAAGCTCAATCCTGGTCTGGTAGGAACTCACCGAGGCAGAGAACGGTCTGACCAGGCTTAAGCACGGTGTTGCCGTACAGTGAGTTCCACACTGTAGAACCAGTGCACACCAAGGCTGACAGCTCTGAATAGCTCAACTGCGAGTCCGATGGAACCTTGACCAGAGCGGACGTAGGCAGGACGATGTATTGCCTCAGAGCTCCATCAAAAACACCTCTCAGGCTATGGTTCCAATCTTTCATCGGGCCATAGAGGGTGCTGAGATCGAAAGCCGCGACAACCTTGTCTCCCTCAGCAAACCCATCAACCTGTTGCCCAACTTTCATCACGTCGCCGGCGAGGTCGGAGCAAGGAACAACATTGTCTTTGACAGGGAAAGGGTACTTTCCGGTCGCAACAGCGAAGTCGCGGAAGTTGAGAGCGACACTGCGGATACGGATGAGGACTTCATAGGACGAGGGCGAAGGAATTGTCTCGGTGCCAAGTTGGAGGTCCTGGATGGAGTTGCGCTGAGGTAAACGGAAGACTTGCTGGGACGCCATTGTTTAAGTCGCGGAACCAGGTGTCAGGGTGGGCGTTGCAGAGGTTACTATGTGAAAATGAACGGAATGTTCAGGTTATTGCTGTGGTTTCTCTCATCTTCGCGGGGTTGATGACCGTATTTTACCTTCAGGCTTCAAGCTTCGACCACAGGCCTTGCTTCATACCTGAGAGATGAATCTATCAGCAGCCTATGGGAGATGTGGGAATCGGCGAGCCTATAATCGATGGCATGAGGAGAATCGGTCCATTAATCAGCAATAATTCTCAACTTTCTTTACTGTTCGCCTCGAATACAGTCGTTGCCCAGCTGGTATGTCGGGCCGAGCGTAGCTTGACGTCACCGGCGAGCGCCAGAATGGAATCACAGAAGTTGAATCAGGCTCATACTTCAGGTTTTTGCGATTACAAATAGGCTCAAAAATCACTCACCAATTAGAGAAATTGATTGGATAGCCGTCTTGAAAGATTCGGGATCAGATGAAAGTCGGGTGGGTGAGGAAAAGCATGGAAGTTTGAGATCGAATCCAGAGCGTGTGGGTCGAAGTAGGTATGACGGTGTGGAGCAACCAGTTGACGAAAGTGTAAGCGTAAGCGCAAGCGTCTTAGTGCATCGGGATGCTGGGGGCGTACAAATGCAAATCCATGCCACGCGCCTGTTTGGTATGGAGATCTATATTACGATAGGGAGAATTTTGGCCGTCTTGAACAGGGCGAAATTTGATGTTCTGGCTACCAAATCTCTGAGCGGTCTCTCAAATCGTTCATGGGCTAGTGGGTACATGTCACATTCAAGTCACCGTTCACGTAAGTTTAGCTCCAGCAGACACCGTCACTGTTTGGAGAGGCAAAGCTCCCCAAATATGGTGACTTTTGATGCTTGAGAAACGCCATGAATTAAATACTTAATGAAAAAGTGAAATATCTACCATGGCACAAATGCCGCTGAAAAAACTGTCTATCCCCACTGAATGAATTGAAGTAACCAAAGAAATTTCCCCAGCATGTCTCTAGACAATGCTTGACTGCAGAATATTGTGCTTCTGTAGTCTCTCTTTTTGATCAATGCCTTTTCCAACTTCTTAGTTGTACTTGTATACGGAAAGACGGTCCGGGGCACCGCACAGTTCACCAGAGTTACCGGTGCACTTGTAGTAGCACTGGCTCTCATCGGCAGCGTTCGCGGGCTCGCCAGTACCACAGAAGCACTCCTTGCCGAATTCAAGACCGAAGTACGTAGCGCCCTTGCCATTGTTGCAGAGGCTAGCGCACATCTCAACGGTCATGTTGTTGTCGTCAGCGAAGTGGTCACCATCCAAAGCACGGCCGCCGGGAGTCTCCTGGGCGCACTTGACGTATGAGTACTGGGAAGTGGAAACGGAGACAGCGAGAGTTCTGCCAGTGTTGTAGAGGTTCAGGCGGTCCTTCGCACCGCAAGTGTAAACTCCGTTGCCGAAGCAGGGAGTGCCGCACTCGGAGTCAGACACCAGCTCAAGGTTGAGGGAATAAGTGTTGGCGCAGTAGCACTCGTTGCCATTCTCGACACCGAAGTACTTGTAGTTGGAGCAGTAGGACCAGCACTTGTAGGCGTCCATGTCGTCGGCGGTAAGTCTGGAACCAGTCTCGAGGAGGCGGAGAGTCTGCGTGTCCTTTGCGCAACCGGCGAAAGTGAAGGTGGCTCTGGGATCGGTTCTGATAGGTCCAGGAACGGTGCGGGCATAGATGTTGAGACGTCCACCCGAGCCACAGTAGCTCTTGGCATCTCCCGAGCAGCGCATCTGGCAGTCGGCCTCGGCAGCGATGCTACCTCCGTGGATGGTGCTGCCGCAGTAGCACTCGCGGCCGTATTCCACACCAGCGAAGTTGAATCCCTTGTTGGAGCAGTACTGGCCACAGTCCTCAGCCTTCATGTTGTCAGAGGAGTACCCGTCCTCTCTGAGGGCACGGCCTCCATCGCCCTCAGTGTGGCAGTAGAGATAAGACCAGCCGCGGTTGTACAAATCCTTCACGGAGGGTCCGCTGTAGCCATCGGTTTGGTAGAGGTTGAGACGGCCCGGGCCGCCGCATCTGGAGTGATCGTCCATGCCGTTGCAAGGCATGTTGCAGTCGCCAGAATCAGCTGGGAGAGCAGAGTCGGTGAGGACATCACCGCAGTAGCATTCCCTGCCATACTCGGTTGCGAAGTACACGTAATCCTTGCAGAAGTCGGAGCACATTTGGGTGCTCATCGAGTCAGACGAGAAGCTCGCATCCTTGAGGGCACGGCCGTGGTCTCTGGGAGGCTCTGAGTAGCAACCCTTGTCGGCGAAGGTTCGAGCTTGAAGCTGTCCTCGGGGCTGGACCTGGACGGCAGCGGCAGACACCAGGGGTGCCATCAGAGGCATTGCCATAAGGCCGATGCGGGAGAAGGTAGCGAAAGACATGGTGAAAACGAAAGTCAAAGTCCGAGTATTCAACTCGAGAAATGAGAGTGGTTGTGAGAAGGTGAGTAGATGAGGTGATGAGTGGTTGTTATCTCGTCATTCTAGATCGGACATGCTGGTGGTCTTAAATATCCCGGTGGCAGATGATTTCAGAGGAAATTGTTATTGGGTTGGAAGTCGTCTCCAGCCCTGACTCCCTATCCGAAGCACCTGGACTGAATTGTTCCCCCACATGTGCTGAGTGTCTTGGGCTGGAACAATTTGCCTCTTGGATAATGGGAATCCATTTCGACGCTAAGGATCCCAAGTGTTTGGTTTAGGTCCCTGGAAACTTCCCTGCCCAGTAGCTTGAAGATTCATCGTTGGGTCCAGCTTGGTTCCTTGTGGAAAGCCTTTCCTCTTTGGGGCAGCCCCCTCACGGCTCAAATTGTCACGACGAGTGGCAGCGGCGCCAAAAAGGTGATGAGAGGCCTTGGAGCTAGCCAAAACGCCCCCTAATCTCCACGCGAAGAAATCAACGGCAATGCACCAAGAACGCAAGTGCGGGCCGCCGTGTGCCCAACAACGACTTGAACCATCTCGGGTCTAGCTGCAGCCACGAACTTGAGCCAAGCTGCGTTAAGCTTACTTGCCAAGACAATAGGCTGTTTTTGAACGCCATGTTGGCTTTGGTGCCACGCGGGGCCAGAACTCGGCATGTCAAGTCTGTCACTGCCGGTGATGATCGTAGGGCCTGGCCCATATGTCTCTGTTGCAACCACATTGGGGGAAAAGAGCGAAGTGCCAAATTCCCAACCAACGACGACTTCAACTTTCGTGAGCAGTCATGCCCCAATGGCTGCAATTTGTTCCGATAAGAGTACCAGAAAGGAACTACTACCTAAGACTCAGCCCAAAAAGTTAGAAACTACGTGCATGCATGACATATGCCAAAGGCTGCCGGTCCTTGTCGTTACCAAGCTCTCGGAACATTTAAGCTTACCCAGAGTCCCCGCTTTACAATCAGGAAACTTACTTTTCAGCTCCGCGAGCGACCACAACTAGGTGAACGCTATTGAGACAGTTCCTGGTCTGCCCCTGACTGCGCTAAAGATCCATCATGAGACCCTGCGACTGTGCGTCGGACGGCGAATATCGCTTAATTGATTGCTTTGCGACCAGACACACGCCACCCCCGCGAGATTGATTGCGGCTCAGGAAGCCAGGATGGAAATTCGCTGACGCCGATTGGCTGGCTTACGCGGAAGAGTATGTTCTCTGCGCCCAACAGGTTAGCAAAATACCATTGATGCCGTTGCCGTCCGGCTCAACGGCACTCCAAGGCGGTAGTTCCTGGCCATGCAAATAGTGAGGAAAGGTCATATTCGGCAGACTGGGTTCTGCGATGAGGCTATTCTCAACACAACCAGTCGGTACTCATAGTAGTAGTAGTAGTAATTAGCGGGCAGGGGCCTTGACGATTACGCGTCCACTGCCACTGGTAGTAGACTTGTGATGCTTCAGCCAGCCCCACAGGAAGGGGTCTGTCTTGGCAATGAACCCATATGTCTTGCGTTTCAACATTGCGAACGTCACTAGCTTGTGGAAATGCATCACCCGGCAGTTCATAATTTTAAAAGTCAGTAAGTAACGGGTTCAAGATGGGAAGCTCCCCCAATCCCCTTTTCCCAGAACTTGAAGAAGGAGTAGAGACTGCATCACCGTCGACCGCATCTTACCATCGCGGCAGCATGCGGGGTCAGCGAGGGATTGTCTCGTGTGCTCAAGCTACCTTGATATGACCAGCATGGGCAATGTTAAGCGCTTTTCTTCCGCCCTTTCTTCCGTCTCCGTAATTGTTGTCCCGGGGTACCCCGCACGTTACCTTGTTTGGGGACACCGCATCGTGGGGAAATGCAACATTGCCATCACTCGGGACCCGAGAAGTGCAGATCTATGTGGAGAAATTCGTGAGAGCACCCAAACCACGTCTTGTTCGGGGAAACAAGCGGAAAAGTCCAATCCATCCCCTCCATTAATTGCAGATTTTCCAAGCCCTACTGCAGGCTGTTCTTAATTTGTGGGCTCTAACCACCCGAGTCACTGGGTGATGACCACTTTGCTCACCAGTTCAGCGCCCGAGACTCCCCGATTTGAATGTACGGCTTTACGCGTATCTTTTTGGCTTTCTTTTGGGCAGTTGCATCCCTCGTGATTTCATTCGGAGTAAATGAGGCAACTCGAAGAACTCGCCAAGTATTGAGTCCGACGGCAGTGTTAGCATAAATAACAGACTGATAAAAATGGCATGAATTCCAGGCAAGCCTTCACCTTGACAAGTCTTTTCCTAGCTCTGTGTCGAAAATGGCGAGTCATACTTCGAAAGCTCTTCTTTGGGCCCTCTTTTTCCTCGTCTATGGTTTTTCTCTGGCACAGGAGAAGAAGTGTGAATCTTCCCGATATGGAAGCAAGCCTCGTGTTTTTGTTCTTACAGATATGAGCAATGAGCCTGACGACCAAATGAGTCTGGTTCGTTTCCTCACCTACGCCAATGAGTTCGATATCCAAGGCATTGCTGCAATCACATCAACATGGCTCCCAAGTCGTACGGACCCCGATACCATCCGCGAGGTTGTCCAAGACGGCTATGGACAAGTTGTTGATAACCTCAGTGCGAACGCCCCAGCTGATGCTTCATATCCGTCGACTGAAGAGATCCTCTCAAAGATATCTTCTGCTCACCCGGTATATGGACTTGAGGTTCTAAAGGCCAACAACCTCAGCGACGCTGCTGCCAATCTCGTGAAGGCGACCGACGACTCAGATGTCCCTCTTTGAGTCTCTGTCTGGGGCGGCGCTGCCGTTCTGGCTGAGACTCTTCAGCATGTCTCAAACACTCGCGACGAAGCTGCCATAGAATCTTTCGTCAGCAAACTCAGGGTCTACTCCATCTCGGATCAAGACGATGCCGGTTCATGGATTCGAGCCCGATACCCCGCCTTGTTCTACATTGTGTCGCTTCATGGATGGAGTGAATACACGCAGCCAACTTGGATCGGCATCTCTGGAGAGGAATACCGGCACTTCGACGTTGGTGGGCCTAATTCGGCAATCGTCTCCAACGAATGGCTGCAACAGCATATCCGGATTGGTCCTCTTGGAGCACATTATCTCAACTGGTCATTCATCATGGAGGGAGACACCCCCGCCTTCCTCCCTCTGGTCCAGAACGGATTGGGTGATATTGGCCATCCGGAGTGGGGAAGCTGGGGCGGCCGTTACGTACAAGTTGATGCACCCACTGCTGCTCACCACTCAGTGTACTCAGATACCGCGGACTACGTGGAAGGCGCGGATGGCAAGGCATACTCAAGCAGGTTCGCGACCATTTGGAGATGGAGAGAAGCGTATCAGTATGACTATGCTGCGCGCATGCAATGGACCATCAATGGCAACTTTGATGAGAACAACCATCAGCCTGTTGTCGTCGTGGACGGATCTTGCGGGCCAGCGGTGACAGAAGTGCCTTACAAGTTTGGCGACCAAATCGTCTTCGACGCCTCCGAAAGCTGGGACCCAGACAATGACGAGCTGCACTATGAGTGGTTTCACTACCGCGAGGCCGGTGCAAGGGGTCTTGAAGGGTTCAGTATACCACTCGTCAGCAACAATCTCAACATCACCAGCCTGAACTCAGACGGCAGCATTGTCGCCGTTGAGCCTCAACGCAACCAGGTAAGAAAATCATTGCAACCAGCCAAATAGACCAAGCTGACAAGATTTTGCGGCAGACGATGCATCTGATCTTGTCCGTTACGGACAACAACGATATGCCTTTAGTTACGTACCGAAGGCTCATCCTCAAGCCGAACTGAGAGCTACCGGGACTGGTGTTATTCACTAGGGTGATTGTAGTTTCATGACCATAGGAAATACAAGATGGCCTATTTAAAGCGCAGAAAACACTTTCCAAAACTCTCGGCGTCGTGATGCTAAATTGAAGAGCGATGAGTGAGTGTTATTTGCTCTATGTATTCAACGGCTCAAAAAGGGTTCGCTATTCGATTAAGGCGTGGAAAACCCTAGAAACCCTGCCTCGGGCCGGGGTCGGCCGCCCTGCAGCCAGGACTTCATCCAAACCCTCAGTCATGTTGATTTCATCAGCCTCCTTGAACCATGCATCTTGACTAAATTAGGACCGATGGCCCAAATATATGACCAGAAACACAGGAATACCAATGTAGGCGGTCAGAAAGTCCCCCACGGACCACTGCCCCGGGAGGAACACCTGAAATCCATTGATGAGCATCAAAACTAATGCACCAATCGTCCCCGCCCACATTCCCCAAGGTTGCGAGCGCGATCGATACGGAGATTCAACTCCGTGGAATTTGACTGCCTTCTGATACCTGAGGTATATCGCCCCACAACAAATCCAGCTGATGAAGCCAGCGGAGTTGGTGATGTTGATGAGCCAGTTGAAGAGAGTGAGACTAGTGCTCGAGAGACTGAGGTATGCGAGGGGGCTGAAACTGGCGTTGGCTGCTACGGCAACATAGGGTAGACCGTAATTGTTGCATCTCTTGAATATGACCGGGGCGTTTCCGGCAATAGCCAGAGAGTAGAGGTTCCTGGATGCAGAGTACAAAAAAGCGTTACCTGCGGTACACGCCGAAAGAAGGATCAGCGCATTGACAATGCTATCCAAGACAGGAATACCAGCGTTGCGAATCGCGATGACGAAAGGAGAACTTGCGGTCCCGGAAGCGCTCAGCCTTGGATCGTTGGAGGGACATACAACTCCAATGCCTATGACAGTCGGCATGAAAAGGATGATCAGCCGCCAGAAATAACGTTTTGCAGCTCGAGGCAAGTTCTGTCTTGGTGACTGCATCTCACCGGCTGTGACGATGAGCTGCTCCGGGGCTAGAACGAAGGCGAACGAAGCCAGAACGAAGGACTGGAGTAGGGCAACGAAACGACCGATATCGCCTTCCTCCAGGTAGGTGTTCACTGGACCAGGATCTTTCCAATACCTGAACCCCAGTCTGTCATAATTTGGGCCTCCACCGAAAAATAGGACGACCGATAGGAAGATAAGACCAAGGATTAGAAGGATCTTCATCCCAGCACTCCAAAATTCTGCTTCTCCGAAGAAGCGCACCGGAAGGAAGTTGAGAGTGATAATGATAGTGAGAATGACTGTAATCCAGACAGCTGGGTTGACGGGAGAACTCCAGAAGTCGATCAAGAGCGTCGAGGCAACAAGCTCGTAGGGTACCAAGATTCCGAGCGAGTACCAGTAGAGATAACCCATCGCGAAGCCGAGGCTACGGGAGACATACTTGTTCCCATAGTAGCTCATGGTTCCTCCAGGCACAGGCAGATAGGTTGCGACCTCTGCGATTTCGGTCACAATACCGTATGAGACCAAGAGAAATCCTGGACCACCAACACGTAAGACCTGACCTGTGCCTAGGAAAAGTGAGGTGCCGATAGCGCCGCCGATGGCGATCATTTGCGAGTGGCGAGGCTTGAAACCACGATGGGTTTCTTCGTTTCTTTTGGGCTCTTGAGCGCCATCTTGGATGCTCTCGACTCTTCTAAGTGTCTCTTCGTGTTTCTCAGGCAGTAAGCCGTCGCTTCCGAGGGGCGCCGTGATGGGTTCTTTCTCTAACGACGTTGCCATTTTTGCAGGGGAACAGGGAATGGGGCGGAGTGATAGAATGGCAGTGAAGGAGAAAGTATCAGCGAATATCAACGCGGGTTGCGTTTGGAGTCGAAACCCATCGGTTATAACACAAGTAAGATGGTAATAAAAGGCTGTCAGTGGGATGACAGACTTTAATGTAAGAATCCCTCCTCGGAGTGAACAAGTCAAGTAGGACCAAGACTGACTCAGACGAATAAGATAGGTGTTAATAGTGTCGGCTTTTGACCAAAGATAAGCCATGCCCTTCATACTTCTCCGTCCTTGATATCAGACAGTGCAAATTATGGCAAGAACAGCAAAGGCTGGAACTACCCATGAGCTATCCTGCATGACTGGCAATCAAGACATCTTGGACTATGACTGCGGGAGGATTTCACAACGTTGAACTCCGCTTTGGCTTGCGTATCCCATCCTAGCAAGGGTCCAGTTGATCTACATCCATCCCTATCGCTGACAGACCAAAACCCCGACATATCTCCAATTTCTCCGCATTATTTGATGCACCCCACAGAGTCAAGTATCAGCATTTAATCAAGTGTTACAATTGGCGGGCGCTAACGGCGGCCGCGCCTGAGTCCTTGGAACAAGCATTAAGCTTAGATAAGGAATTTCCAGGTGAGGTCAAATTTCCATCAAGAAAACGTACAATCCTACTGACTGGAAGTAATTACAATCACAATCAGGACGTCATTGGGTTTCCAACAGATGCTCTCGCATCTTAGTTTTATATCAACTTGCTTCTACCGTCACAACACTCTGCCGAACGAAGCAAACTTGCAAGATGGCTCATCCATTTGTTACTGACTCCAATGTCTTGCACCGCAGCTTTTCTGGACTTCCGGAAAGAGTCATCTCAGCCTCGGGTGTAACTCTTTTCCTAGACTCTGGAAAACAGATTCTCGATGCCTCTGCCGGCCCGGCCGTCTCCTGCCTTGGTCACGGACGCGATGAAGTTGCCGAAGTAGTTGCGCAACAAATCCGTCAACTAGCCTATCTTTACTCCGGCGCACCATTTACCTGCGACGCAACCGAGAAATTGGCCTCGATCCTTCTCGAAAATCGACCCGGCGGGCTGTCAAAAGCCATTTCCGTTAATTCTAGTAGCGAAGCAACCGACGCTGCGATCAAACTTGCGACGCAATACTGGCACGTGAAGGGACTACCCTAGAAGAAACACTTTATCGCGCGAAAACAGAATTGTCGTGATGCCCTCAAGCATCCAAGGCAGCCTCACGCTTAGAGGAAGGTGCGAGGTAACCTACTTCTAACCTACTTATTCAGACTAACGATATTCTAGTACGTTAAGATCTATTTTTTAAAAAGACCTTTTATATTAAACTCTAATTTAAAAAGAATTAAGCTATTTTATTCTTATAGATACTATATATACGTTATAGCTAGTTTATAATAGTTATAAATTTAGTTTATATTATACCTCTAAACTACTATTTATAAAATAAATTATAACTTTATTTAATTTATTTTATATCTATTACGTTCTACTTTAATTCTTAAACTTAGTTTTTATAATTATTTTTAACTTATAAGATATTTCTAATATAATAATAACTACTAACTTAAATACTTTTTATAAGTTTACCTCTTATTATAACTTCTTAGTCTAATATATTACTTTTTAAGTAGAAGTAAAAGTTAAGGATATCTAGAAATATATTAACCTAGATAATACTTCTAATACCTCTTCTAACTTAAGTAAAGTTAAAAGTATGCTTTTATTTAATAACTAAATTTAGAAGGAAAATAAGAAGTAATATAAGTACTATAAAGTAGAGTAAGAAGTTTATAATAAGATAGTTACTTTATATACTTTTACTACTCTAAATATATAAAAAGCTATAATAAGAGGTAATACTAATTAAAATAAAAACTCTAAAGAAGAGGAATTTAAAGAAGTTACTAATAACTTACTACTACTTATACTAGTTATACTTACTTTTCTTACTAAGAGATCTATAAATATCTTTAAACTTTATACTTTATATCTTACTATATATACTATTTATAAAGTAAAGTATATATAGAAAGAGTAAGTATATAAAGCTTTAGATAAGTAAGTTAAAGATATTATTTTAGAAGAAATCCTTATATTTACTTAAATAAAGCTCTTAGAGAAAAGAGATTATACTTTTTACGCCTTAATCTATATTCTAAAATAATATTATACTCTAAGTAACTTAAGTAACTTTATTATAATCTATGAGGAATATACTATAGTCTTAGATTAAGTAGCTTCTACTATTAACCTTAATACTTAGATTAAAGACTTCTAAAATATACTTCTTAAAGCTTTTTAGTATAAACTACTTAAAGTATAAAAAACCCTTATATTAAAAACCTTCTTCTAAGTAATTTAACGCTACTTTACTCCTTCTTAAGCTAATCTAAAGTTTATTAATATTATTAAGTAAGAATGCTCTAGCGCTAAGATCTAAAGCGTAACTTAATATATTAATATGTTTAAAAACCTTCTCTATAAAGATATAATAGAAACTTATTTAAAAAGTTATACTAATAGAGTATTTATAACGCTAATAAGATAATCTAATAATATAATCTCTAGTAACTTTATTTTAGAAAAGCCTTTATAAAGTAAATTAACTTTATACTATACTTATAGAAGAGACTATAAGTAGACCTTATCTACTTATAACTATTTTAAGTTCGCTCTTATAAGTAAAGAAGCTTATATAAGCTCTAAAGAAGTAACTTAGGTTTACTCTAAAAATTAATAGACTAAAGTACTTTAAGCTTTACACTAAGATAGCTTATAAAAAGTAGTTTACTATAAGGAACCTTAGCTCTCTTAGACTTAATAATAATAAGAATTAAAATAAGAAAGGACTACTTAAGAATAACTCTAGTAGAGCAAAAAGGTTAACTACTACCTCTACTCTTAAAATAAACCTTCCCTCTAATATAATAGCTTATACTATTACTAAGGATATTATTATTATAATTAGGATAGAGGAAGTAAGGACCTTCATATTAGAACTTAAACCTAATAAGATCTATATAACTTATACCTAAAGCTTAAGAGTCCTCTTAAGTAGTATAATATTAAATAACTATAACGCCTTCTACTTAGTTAATAATATCTCTCTCTTTAAAAAAAGCTTTATTATCTATAAAGTAAAAAGGTAAGTTAAAGTAAGTATAACCTTATATCCTATTATAGTAAGAGGTATAAAAGTCCTATATAACGTCCTAAATAGAGTAAATAAACTTTAAAACTTAACGCTTTAGGATATTACTTTTATAGATAACTTCTATATTAATATTATCTTAAAATACCTACTATAAAAGATAAGTATTTAGTACTTAAGTTTTAATAACACTTTTTATATTAAAGATTATAAGGATAGTATAAAAGTAAAGAAACTCTTAAAAAAGGGTAATATTACTTTTATAGATTACTAACCTTATTTCTTATATCTTAGTTCTAAGTATATTCTTTCTAATAATACTTTAATAATAAGTCTACTTACTCTTATAATAACTTATATAAAATAATATACCTAGGAACCTATCTAAACTTACGCTAATACTATAGAAATATAATACTTTTACTCTAGTTATCTTAGTCTAAGAGCGTTTAAGAAACTTATTCTTAACACTTAGGGGGTAAAGATCTAAAGCGTATTATACCTTAAATACTAATATTACATAATAATATATATAAAGTAAGTTATATTACGATATACCTTAGAATAGAAAGTAATATAACCTTTCTATAGGATCTTATAGGACCTATTTAAACTACCTAATAAGTTTTAATATAAACAAATAGCTCTTAGTTATTAAAGATAAATATATAGGTTAACTCTTTATATTTCTATATATAGATAAGACCTAATACTTAGTTTTTATTATTATTTAAACGTTTAAACGCTAAGTATAGAGATAATATAGCCTCACGTTATATAAAATTAGATAAGATAGTAAGTATGCTATAATTACAATTAATAGACTATTAAGGTTTTAGATCTAAGCGTTAGAAATAGAGATTAAAGTTAAATAAGCTTCTTTATATATTAAAAAGCTAAATAGAGGAGTAGAGTAAGTAAGTTAGAAACTAATTATAAAGGCTATTATAATACTTTAAGTAGTAAGCCTTCTATCTACCCTCTAAGTTAAAGCAATATAAGCTATAGTATACTTTTATAATATAAGCCTTTACT
Source organism: Colletotrichum sp. SAR11_59 (assembly GCA_025328345.1). Lineage (NCBI taxonomy): Eukaryota > Fungi > Ascomycota > Sordariomycetes > Glomerellales > Glomerellaceae > Colletotrichum > Colletotrichum sp. SAR11_59. The sequence goes on from JAKMXC010000031.1 coordinate 120,522, forward strand.
AATATTATAGCTAGCTCTTACTAATTTAAGTTAAAGAGGACTAGTTAAAAGACTATATTAAACGTTATAAACTTACTTATAAAGCAAACCTCCTAATTAATTCTTACCCTTAATAGAGAGGGGTTTATATATATAGCTATAGAGTATACCTCCTTAAGAAAAAACGTAAAGTAAATAAAAATAAATATAACTTTAAAGTTATAATATAAAGGTATATTAGATACCTAATAAAGTATATAGTAAACTTATATAACCTCTATAAGGTCTAAATACCCTCACTTTAAAAAGTTATTATTATATAAAATATAACCTTTAATAAGAAGACATTCTACTTAAAAGATAATATAAAGATAGTAATCTAAGGCAAAAAGGCTTACTTAGTTACTAATAAGATATAAGAACTAATATCCCCTATACCCCTAAAGCTATAGCTTCTAAGAGTATAAAATAAAGCTAATATTATATTAATAATAGATAATAAAGCGCTATTACTATACCTTTCTTTATTAAGAAAACCTTAAATAGTTAATAATAAGCAAAAGAGATAGATATTAACCCCTAAGTTAAATTTAAACCTTACTAAGAAGTAGATAGTAATAAACTTAATACTACTATTAAACCTTATTTAGGATAATAAAGTAGTAGAAAAGACTTAAAATACTAATAGGGATATAACCCCTACTAAAAACATAATCCTAGATAAGATATATATTTAGATAGATACCCCTCCTCTATAAAATCTAAACGTAGAGGATATTAATATATAACTACTCTTATGAAGTAACTCTCCTATTTAGCTAGTATAACTATATTTAAGAACTAAAGAAAAGAGCGTTACTAAAGAAAAGTTAGAGTAAGTATATAACTATACTAACTTAAGCTAACCTAAAATCGCAAAACTAAGGCGATCTCCCTACTTTAGAATATACTTTATATTCCTCTAAATAGAATAAAACTAAAATACCTTTTTTAAAATATATATACTAGAGTAGTAGAAAGTACTTAAAGAAGTAAACTAAAAATACTACTTATTCTACTACTTTATTTTTACTTTAGTTTACTAAGTAAAGCTAAAGTATATATCTATAATACTAAGTAGAAAAATCTATATTAACTAGCTTATTAAACTACTTAAAATATAGAGAGACGTCTAATATATATTAAAGCTACTCTACTCCTACTTTATTAAAGTATATAATATTAAAATTAATAAACTTAAAAAAATAGGCATCTAAGATGTTATAAATAAGTTAAAAATAAAGAATAAACTAATACCTCTAAAATAAGTATTTATATATAAGCTAGATTAATATAGATATCTTAACTACTATAAAACTAGAATCTATATCTAAAGTAACTTCTAAGAAAAGCACCCCTTAGAATAGACTTATACTATAACCCTTACTATAAAAACTTTTAAAGTCGTAATAGTTCTAGTAGTATAATATAACCTCAAAATTCACTAATTTAACGTTATTAATATATTCTTAAATGCTATATATAAGCTAAATAACCTACTTATTACTTATTACTTACTAGATAGTTTTAAAAAGGATAAAAAGGTTATTAAGCTTTAATACGCCTTATATAGCTTTTATAACGCTCCCCTACTTTAGTATAAAGAATTCTTAAGTACCCTTCTTCGCCTTAAACTATATCTAATAAGTAAAGACTTATATCTCTTTTAGTCTTATAATAAGAAAGTCCTTATACTCTTTTATATTAATAATATCCTTATCTTATATTATAAAAATTATATAAAAGAAGTAAAAAAAGTTATAAAAGAGATTAAAGAAAAATATAAGCTAAAAGACTAAAAACTAGCTAAATAATACCTAAGAATTAAGATTACTTATAATTAAATAACATAAAGAATCTATTTTTTATATAATTAGTATATCAAATAAATAGTAAAGAAGTTTAATTTTATTAATTCTAAAGTGCTAACTATACCTCTTCCCCTTACGTTACTTAGAAAGTTTAATAGAGAAGTAAATATATAATAAGTCCTCTTATATTAAGAGAAGATTAGATTAATTCTCTATACTATAATTATAATATAGCTAGATATTATATTTACTTACGCCTTACTATTATAATTCCTAATAAACCTATCTCTAAGATACTACTAAGCTATAAACTAAATAATTTAATACTTATACTATACTTAATACCTTATGATTTACTTTAGTATCTTAAGGAGTAAAGTAGCTTAAGTATTATTAATTATAAATAATATATCTTTTACTAATAATAAAGAGATATAAAGGTTATCCTAAAAGTTTATAATATTTCTCTTTAGAAGCTTAATCTAATAGAAAGCTATACGTTAAAGTATAATAACTACGTTAACTATAGAAACTAAGCTTTTAAGCTTAAAGTATACTATAAAAGAAATAATAGCTCTTAAGTAACTCTTTATAAACCTTAAACTTAGCTTTAAAGATATATAGAAGATCTATTATAATAATTAGTAGATAATTTAATTAGTAATAAGCAAAAAGGAGCATATTTTAACTTATCTCTACTATATAGATATCTAGAATATATAGCTTCACTAGGAATATACTAAGTAATTATTTTAAGTAGTTTATCTTCTAACTAATAAGATACTAGCTAATAGCTTTATAAAAACCTTTTCTTATATAAAGTTTAAATAGTTTAGAATACTTCTAAACTTTTAAGATATATTATAAATAGTAGAGCAAAGCGTAGAAAAAAAGATAAGTAGTAAATAAAGCTTATAAGCTAGGTATATTAATTAAAAATAGCCTAATAGCTAGAAAGTATATAGCCTTCTTAAAAGCTTAAAATACCTACGCTCTATAGAGTACTAAGTAATATAAAAGCTATACTTTATTTATATCTCTAGAGAGTAGACATATAGTTATCTATAAGGATTTTATATATAAACTTTATCTCCTTAAAAAGATATCTACTAATAAAGCTATTAATAGTAGTATAAATACTAGCTACTTTAGAGATAGAAGGAGTTACTTTAGAGGATAAGCTAGTATATAAACTACTAGAAACTAATATATCCTCTATAATAATCTTAACTAATAAGGTAATAGCTAGTATTAGAAGAAGAGCTATAATCTTAGCTGCTACTTTGCTACTATTCTTACCTTTAGCTTTAGCTTTAGCTTTAGCCTTAGCTTTAGCTTTAGCCTTAGCTATAACCTTTATAGCTTTAGCCTCTACCTTAGCTTTAGCTTTAGCCTTTACCTTAGCCTTATTATAAGCTTTAAGGGCCTCCTAGAGCGTAGTTCTCCTAAGACTAAAAACTTAGTAAACAGTTAGCTAAGCGAATAGTAATATAAAGATTATAGGATAGTATATATAAACTTATCTACGCTATTATGTAAAGCCTAAAGGAATTAAAGCTTTAGCTTAGAAATAAGTAGTAGTATAAGTTTATATAGCTCCTTCTTCTCCTTATAAGGAGTATATTTACCCCCTTACTTTATACTAGATATATATATACTAGATAATATACTTATTTAAGCACTTTATAAATAAAGTAAGTAAATTATATTACCTAATAGTAGTAGCTACTCCTCTTCTTAATTTTTAGCTTTTAAAACTTCTACTTTTACTTAAAAGTTAATAAATAATATAATAACTTAACTAGAAATATAGATTAAAGATATACTCTATTTATACCTTTAGTATAGTTTATAGATAGATAGAGGGGTAAGAGTTATAGACTTTAAATTATACCTCTCCTTAGCTTTTATACCCCCTATAAGCTTTTTACTTTTATTAGGTTTATTAGTCTTAGTTTCTATAAAATAACCTAAGTTAGTAATTAATCTATAAGATTAGTAAAGTAAAGTAAAAACTTTATAATAAGAAAAAAACTTTAAAAGATTAGAAATAGAAGATAAGATAACTTACTCTTAAGTTTAAAGCTTTTAAACTTAGAAGTAAATATAAGAGGAGTACTACTACTTTCTTCTCTTTCCTCCTCTCTCTCTTTTTATTTTTTATTAATAAGAGTAGCTCTTATTTTAGCTATTAAAGCTATACGCTTAGCTTTAGTCTTCTTAGCTATCTAAATAATATAGTTAGTATTAAAAATAGGATTATAAATAAAAAGGAGGTATTATAATCGCTATATAAGTATATATATATATATAGAAATAAGATAAGTAATATATATATTAGTAGTAATATAGATAGAAAAAGAAAATTAAGAAGTAGAAGTAATATAAGAGATATTATTATTACTACTACTTTACTACTTTATTAATTACTTTAACTTCCCTATTTAGGTTAATAAAGAACTTCTATTTCTACTAAGTAAAATAGTAATATTAGTTACTAATTTAGTACTTATAATCTTAACTATAATAAAAAGGATATAAAGGGAAAGACCTTCTTCTTTTTTATAATTTAATAATAAAGCTATAAAGTTATCTCTTTTATTAGTTTCTTTTATTAACTACCTCTTTTTACGTCTATTTATAGTATCCTATATATATATTTAGTTTTAGTAGTATTAGTTATATAAAATTAAGGTTTTTAAGCTCTTTTAAGCCTAAAGAAATATATTATAATACTTTTAAGTATCTAAAGTAGCTTTACGTTTAGAAAAAGGTATAAAGTAACCTATTTCTAACCTACTTATTTAGATTAATAATATTCTAGCGCGTTAAGATCTATTCCTTAAAAAAACCCTTCGCATTAGACTCTAATTTAGAAGGAATTAAGCCGTTTTATTCTCACAGATGCTACACGTGCGTTATAGCTAGTTTATAACAAGAATTATCATAGAAACACTATTGGTGCTCTTTGTGTATCTGGGCATTCGTCGCGACGAGCGATGTATGGAGAGTGGCTTTCTGACAACGTCAGCTTTGTCGACCCGTGCTACGCCTATCGTCTGAAAGGCATTGGAGAAACTGACGAAGAGTACGTGCATCGTCTTGCAAATCAATTGGAAAACGAAATTCTTCCCGTTGGATCCGAGAACGTTGCTGCATTCATCGCAGAAACTGTCAGTGGAACAACACTTGGTTGTCTGCCTGCTGTGCCGGGCTATTTCAGGGCTGCGCGAGGGATTTGTGACAAGTATGATATTTTGCTCATTCTAGACGAGGTAAGCATCATATTTTCACCGGTATGCGATTCGAAGATTGACAAGGTTACTGCATGGATTATGTGCGGCATGGGCAAAACTGGAACAATGCACGCTTGGGAACAGGAAGGGATCTTGGGCCCAGACATTCAGACGGTCGGAAAAGCCCTCGGCGGAGGCTTCATTCCACTGTCAGGTGTCTTTCTCCGCGAGAATATATTCGAAGCTCTCGCTTCAGGTTCAGGTGGGCTGGCCCATGGCCACACCTTCCAGGTAAGCGTAGTGTCTTGTGTTTCTGGTTTCACCTAGGATACAGGCTGACATTCCCGCCTTCGTAGGCACACCCAGCTGTATGCGCCGCGGCTATCGAAGTTCAGCGGACTTTTCGACACGAAAACCTGCTCCAAAATGTTTCCGACATGGAAGCAGTGCAAGAAACACTCTTGAGAACCGAACGCCGTCATCTTCAGCCAGTTGCTGACATTCGAGGACGTGGCCTCTTTTGGGCCGTCGAGTTCATGAAAGACAAGAAGAGAAAAGTTCCCTTCTCCCCCGAGTCTAAGTTTTATAACCGGGTCGTCGACCGAGCTTTGACGCTGAGCCTGAATATCCTGGGTAATCTAGGCACGACTGGGGAGGTTCATGTGGAGCATGTGATAATGTCACCGCCATACATTGTCACTAAGACGGAGTTACAGCACATGGTGAGAATTTTGAAGGGTGCAATCGAAGATGTCAATCGGGACTTCTTTGAATCTCAAAATCCTCGGCTGTAGCTTCCGTATGGCATTAATGCCTAGGCAGCACGATTTACCTGAGTTTCTGGAATAACATAATCCATCTTTCCTTCATGTTTGGCGGTATCACCTTAATTTTCTTTGAACGAGGCATCATCAAGGAACTCACCTTACACTACTGAATGAATATTTACGTGACGGCTCATCCATGTATAAGTCGGACAAATGCACACTAATAATCGTATCAATTTCAAGGGGGCAAATACTTGAAAAGCACATTCTGTCACAAGCATTGCGCATAACGCAACGCAGGAACGAGCTATCAGCTTTAATCATCACTATTATCAATAAATTGGCAAGCAAGCTGGTGTTCAATTGAGAAGTCATTAGCGTAGCTTTTGCCTGCTAGCCAAGGTAAGGTAGTTGAAAGTTAGCATGCCCCTGAATACATACTTTGGCACCCCGCCCCCAATATGCCTCCTGCCTGCCCCAACTTCTCCCATATCACCACCGCCCATAGCGCCGATAACTGCCAAAATTTCAACATTATCCTTCTTCTTACTCAAATCACCGATTCGAGACAAACATCATCCCGCCCGTCACTGCCCCCGTACTACTGCATCCGCACGATGCCACAACCAAGTGATGGGAACAAGAGAGGTGGGTACACACACCAGAGACGCGGGGATTTGACGACGAGAAAGACACAGGCGGCGAGCTCACCACCGCTTTGATGGGATCACACATGTCACGTTCACAATAAAGTCAAAACTTTGTGTTGGGTGTCGCAATGTGCGACTATATTAGGAAAAAAAACCCATGACGGGAAAAAAAAAACCTATCGCTAAAAAAACAACAACGAAAGAATAAAAAGGTCGCTGGAGTAAGATACGGTCGCTGGGGATATTGATAAGAGCAAAAAATAAAAAGAATGAAGAAAAAGACAATGCTGAGTGAAATGAATGACTGAAAGCAAACGCTGGTGTAAAAAGAATGACTGAAAAACATCGCTGGTATGAAATGAGTGACTGAAAAACAACGCTGCGTCACATTTCACAACCAGGTTTTCCAGTCGTTGCTCCCCTTGATGAGAGCATTCGTCATCTTCATCGTTCTCAGCGTCCTCTTCAATCCCATCGTCCTCTACTCCTCGTCGATAGTAGAGAGGTCGAGCTCTCGTCTCTCTCTCTTGTACTGGCGCTTGGTCTTCTTGACCTTCTTGGTCTTCTTGGAAGAGGCGCCCTTGTCGGTATTAATGAGTCGGCTCTGCTCCTGCTGCTCCTGCTCCTTGCGGAGAATAGCCAGCTCTTCCTGGCATTTGTCGATAGTAATACCCCCGTTGAGCTGGGGGTTGATCCAGTCCCCAAAGTGGGACTGGAGGTTCCGTAGGTCCTTCTGATGATCCTTACGGCGGCGTCGACGATCCAGGGCGTTAGTTCCTCTGGCAACAGTAATCTTGGCTGTGCTGCCAAGAGAGAGTCGTATGCGTTGCAGGCCGTATTCGGCTGCATCTCGAAGCTTGCGCTTCAGGGGTACCTTGCCCCTTTCCTTGGTTCGCATCTCATAATGATGCGAGGCGTCTGTGGCCTGACGCCGAAAGTGCCTTTTCAGGCTCTCTATGTGATTAGTACGTTCGGCCCGCAGGCTAGCGAACTCCTTGGCGAAGTCTTCTTCGCACTTCGCACGCGCGAGAACATACTCGGCCATATAGGCCTTGGCGGCGTTGGTGGTATCATTCATCGTGGTCGTCGTTTAGTCGTCTGTCTAAGTACTTGGTGGGTATGATGGGGCGCAAAGGCAATGAACAGCAGTTAATAGTGTGCGGTGAACGTGTGAAGCTTTGTACTCGAACAAATATGGGCGAAGAAGAGAAAGAAGAAAAAAGAGACCGATTTCCCAGAAAACAAGGATATTTGAAGACTTGCCAGACTGCGCCCACTGTGACCCAGGTACTCAGAGACAGCAAGGTGAACCATAGAGGGCATAAAAAAAGATTCAGCAACTCAAAGTTACTTTCCAAGGTTCTCGGCCGGAAATCTCTGAAGGTCTGCTGTTGTCGGCCCGTCAAGTTGTGTGGGAAAGGTGGACAGAGGTGGCTAGCACTTTTGGTACCTTGTCGCTGTCTTACTGCGTGCAAAGTTTTCCCATTGACTTCACGGAGTTAGTGGCACCTTGCCAGACTCCATGGTCCAAAGCTTTGCAGTGAAGCTCAGTGATGTCGAGGTTGTGTATATGAGTTGACCATTCTTCTCCTGGCCTACCTCTTTGTGTGTGTTTTTTTTTTTCTCACAGTTTGCCGCCTGCGTTGATATTTTTTGATGAATTGTGGAGACTGGGCTTCAGGGTCGCCGGGTTCCAACCAGGACAAGGTCGACTGGTTGGACATCGTTGAACATCGCGGATGGAAGCTAGCTATCACATGATGTTGAAACGAATGCGATCTGTTCTATCTTCTGTGTTTCTACTGAACACTCGTGACATAAAGGTGTCCTCCGGCTCTCCGAGACAAACCCGATGAATTCCAAAGGCCTCGTCACTGGAGCGTGCGGCCGTCAACGCCGTGTTAGAAAGCGACCGCCGTAAGCGCCGCGCATACGAAGAGACATTCAGTTTCCAAAGCTGAGCTTATCACAAATGTACTGTGTTCCCAGTGTCTTCTTAGCAAAATTAGCTCATGATGATTTCCAAGATATTTACCATTGCCTGCAGCACGCCACCTAAGCTGTGCAGCTTTCTCCTGGTCAGACAACACTTCACCAACATCACATCAGAATTATCTCGGCTCAGTCTTTATCTCAGTCTTCCTAAGTCAAATTCTTTGGTCTCAGCATTAGATCCTTGATGCCTAGAACAACGGTCACGGAAACCACGACACAAACCGCTACAGAACCTAAGGCAGAAGATCGCCCCGATCATGCCGCTGTACCATACCGCGGCCCTCATCTTCCTGCGGTTCCTGACGATCTGGTCATTCCCGGCATTTTTGATATCGAATGTGATGAACGTCTTTGGGTTCCACAGGCCCCGGGGGTCTGGTTCCGCCCGCTCCTGTTTTCCGTCTCTGGAGGCTACTTCGTCAACATTCTTCGCGTCCGCCGCTCTGGCATCCTCTCTAGACATCATCACGCCGGCGCTGTCCATGCAACAATCTTGAAAGGCAGATGGCACTACCTTGAGCATCCATGGTGGGCCACCGAGGGAGGCTACGCATATGAGCCTCTGGGAGATATTCACACGCTCGAGGTGCCGGACGATGTGAAGGAAATGGTCACGATGTTTCGTGTAACGGGAGCGTACATTTACGTTGACCCAGATGGAGTGCCTGTCGGCGTGGAGGGTGTTTTCAGCAAGCTCGACAAGGCTAAGAAGCATTATGAAGAGGTAGGGCTTGGGGCGGCGTTCGCTGATCAGTTTGTGCGTTGAAAGCGGTGGGAGTTTGTCTCGTTATCCAAAACAATTAGTCTGGCTAGTATCTCACAATTGAAAGAGCCCACTAGGAGTCAGTGATTTAAACAAAAAGGAATTGCAAAAAAATGAGACGTCAAGGACAGGATTCGAACCTGCGCGACCGAAGCCACTGCCTAGACAACTAGAATGCTAACCAAGGTCAGATATTCGTAGCAGGGCAGCCCATTAACCACTCTGGCACCTTGACGTGGGTGCTGTTTTGATGGTGGACACAGGCCAGAGTGTCATTATAGTCACGACCGCCACCGGTTGTGTCGTAAAATATGCAAAAAGGAATTCGACGTTGGCCTGATTCGAACAGACGCTCCCGAAGGAACAAGATTTCTAGTCTTGCGCATTAGACCACTCTGCCACAACGCCGGATAATCCCTGTTGCAGATCGCTACTGGGAGTGGAGATACTGTGGTTAGCCGACATTGGCGTACTCGATCCTGGGTCGACACTGGACTCCCGTTGAACAGGCGATGAATCTCATATTTACACAACTTAATGATGGAGATACCTCCCCGTAAAATTCATGGTGAATTCCTGTTTATATCTGATGTAAATCTCCCATGCTCGACATTGATGTATCGACGTGTTGAGGTTTGAACTCGTACTAGGTAACAGGTCCTTGAATTGAGTGCGTGTTTCCGTACCTTACTGGAATTCTGGGCCCACATCGTGTTACCAGGTTTCCCTCCATAGTCCGGTCGCCAGCAGCCATTTTCTGTTTGTCTCCCGTAAGTAAGAAGAAAATGCTGGAATGTTTGCGGTTTCACATATTCTCAAGGTGCAGAGCCTAGTTACCGAGATGTGTGCCAAGATCTCGCTCTCCGCGGAACTGCATGGTCGGCTTGGCTGCTGACATGCCAAGCACAGCTGAACCCTTGCCACAAAAGGCTTGCGCAGCAGATGCGAGTGCGAGACTAGGCATGTGCCACGATGTGCATGATTGAAAGTACGACCCTTCTATATATACATGCTCTACCATCCATCGGTATAGTACATTGCATAATGGGCATCTGCATCGCTTACTGATCTTCACCGGCTCTTCCAAAGACATTTCAGACAAAGCCATCATTCAGACCCTCTCCCCTTCCGTTGGGGACGATCTGTCGGCACTCAACATTTCGACTTGCGTTGAAAACTCTCTACGTCTATGATATTACATCAAGCACGATGAGCTCCGGGTTTTTGAATGATGGAAAGGAGCTTTGGTCCAAGGCGACCTCCAGTGTTGTTGAACAACTCGTTCGCGAGCGCGACAAGGCGTTTGTTAGAACGAGCGGCACCATCCCCAAACGAGACGACATAGTCGATGACATTGCGAGAGCGTCAGCATCTGGGATTGGCTTCTTTTCAGAAGCCGCATATTATCGACGAGATCGCAACCGCCCGGAGGCCTCACAAGAACACTCGAGGTCCCCAGAACTAGGACAAGGGTCCCACTGCGAACGTGTGCATGAAGCCATTTGGGAACTTGACGAGGTCGAAGTCGGTTCTAGGACACAACTTAACTTCAATACTAGCAACACCACAGATGGGAGCTCCAAGCCTGTGAAAGAATCGACCGACCTAGCTACTGCGTTTCTCAACAGACATCCTATCAAATCCGATGAAGTCATTGACATCAGAAGCGGAATCACGATGCCGGTTGTATTGCCACAAAGACGACCCAAGACAAGAGTTCGGGGGTTTGTAAGAGCTTATGCCCCGGTTCTTGCTGCCGCGGGTATCGGCGAGGAAGCATTCTTGGACTTCATCGACACCCTCAACAAGTCATTGGTACCGAATCCCTACCTTTATGCCATCAACCTCGCTGGGCTTGCCGACATCATTGCACCGGACCCCGCTCTGACAGCCTTTGGGATCTTGCTGGGCATCGCAGTGGAAGGCGTCATGGAAGGTCAAAGTCGCTTCAAGTCCAACAAGTTCCTGGACCGGATGAACGCGGACTTGTTTAGGCCGCGGGGTCTCATGTGTTTTGTTGCAACTTGGAGACCCGACGACATTTCTGGGAAGGTGCCTGTCAACTTCGAATGTAAGACAGCTGGTGAAAGTCCCTCCGTTGAATTCTTCAAAGGCGACAAAGTGTCTCCGGAGACAAGCTCATCTGAGAACGAGAGGTTGGGCCGCATTAAGAAAGTACTAGGAGAGCGGTTGAGATCCCATGACCACATCCTCGATTGGTCCGACCCAGCACCCCTTCTGTTCCCCGCAGCCAGCGAACTTGTACTGGCACAAGGCAGAGATGGGCAAAAGAAGAAGAATGGCCTTGATCGGGCGGAGATTTGGCTTGACGATTACATGGATAAGAGAGCTCAAGTCGAATGGATAAACGAGAATCCAGAACTCTCGGCAGCCAAGGCGCTACCTAAAGCCGAGTTCAAATCACGATACGCTGATCCGACTCACCCAGCCGCCAGCGGAGACGTTGTCGCCCTGGTCACTGGAGGGCGATGGCAGTACAAGCGAAAACAGACCGTTTCTGAGGAAAATATCGAGTTATTTGCAGCACAAAACAAAAACAAGACCGAAGATAAAAAGCAGGTCAAGATTGCAGACGCAGAGAACGGACCGTTGAAGGGCACAACGGAATCGGGGGCATATTTTCAGCCACAGTTAAAACAAGAGCAGCATGATGTTGACGAGTCGAAAGAATCAACGGAGAACAATGGAATTATCTTCATTGGGCCGCTCACACTGAAGGACATGCAGAAAGAAGAAAAGAAGAGGCGGAAAGAAGTGGAAAAGGCAGCTGAGATTGAAAAGAAGGGGCTAGAAGAGCAGGCAAGGAAAAAGAAAAAGGAGGAGAAGAAGATGAGAGACGAGGAGAAGCGCACTAGAATTAAGAATGAGAAGGCTTTAGGAAAGGAAAAGAAGGTGGAAGAGAAACGGCTTAAGAAAGCCGCTGAAGAAGAGAAGATGGCTGGGCCAGCTGAAACAGTCGATGACATGATCAAGAGTCTTTTCCAAAAGGTAAGTGCTACAGCAGAACAATTGCGGCAATAACACATCACTAAAGCTTGTAGCAGGACGTTCTATACCTTGTCATTGTCAATCTTCCATCGCAACAGAAGAACCATGATGCGGCTGTCGAAGACACTTCGCCCGTCTGAGCCGAGAAAGAGTGCCTAGAAATAACCCCGCGATATGTTCAGCATCATCGCGTCAAACAAAGACAATTATGTAGCAATGCTTTAATTGCCTAGAAATGCTTGTCACTAGACTTCAGAATATAGAATTACCCCGGGCATCTCTTTTGCGTACTGAGACCACGTCCAAGCCACGCCAGGCCAATAGTTGAACCACGCCGACATCTTCTGGGGGCTTTCTGGGATAAATAAGGTGTCGTCCTCTTTTCGCTTCTCTTCAATAGTCGCCGGCAAGGCCCATGCCAGAAAATGGCTTCTTCGTGGCCCAGGAGGAAGCACCCTGGTTTGGTCAGCATGATATTGATGTCATGGCAGAAGGAAAAGATGCTCACATTGCGTTGCCCAAAATCCCATGGCAAATGCAGGGGTCCTTGCGCAACAAGCCCGTATTCCATACTGCCTGCTGTCCGCGTTCAATGGCTTCATCCATGATGTCGTGCATATCCGGGAATAGGCGGCGGATGTGCAATAGCGAGTCGACAAACCCCGGAGCACCGTGACAAAATTGAACAAGACCTTCATATCGCATATCATCGTCATCTTTGGTGGTCCAGTTTCCATCTTCTCGTTGGAGACTTAGCAGTCGTCTCAATGCATTTTTGATCATCGAGTTGCTAGCAAGTTTTGGGTCCGTCAAGAGTAGCTGGGTCAAAATGCCGATGTCTCCGTGCACGGCGCCGATGTAGCGCTTGCCCCGAAAGACCCACCGGGGCCCAGCCCCGAGAGCCTTCTCCACCATCCGGGCTTTGACGAGAGTCAGAGAGGATGCGACTTCAGGTCTCTGTCTTCAGGTCAGTTGGAGGACCTCGGCGTCTGCGGAACTTAGTTACCCATGATTCAACTGCGCGGATCATGTACAGCAGCCCAACGTAGCCAAACAGTAGTTCGAAGGGATGATCTTCAGCAACTAGTCGGTCAAGCTCACTGCAAAATGCGGAAGCATTAGCCTCGTCCATCATTGTCTTAACAGCCAAGAGTGCCACGCTCTCGCAAGCTAGACCGCAAGGGGCGGAGTTCTCTCCGGGACGCTTCGCCGATGCATAGAGGCTTGCCCAGTGGCTGAGCAACTGACCTTGTACTTGCATCGACGGATATTGGGCGCTGAGCTTCATTAGCAAAAAGGCGAGAGATGTAGGGCCCCGAAAAAGACCACGACATTGGTCGTTCGAGTATTCAGCCAGCGGCGGCGTGTCGACGAGGACATGCGTTAGCGCTTCATGAATGAGAGCTTCTGGATCACCCGAGAACGTGAGATACTCCCCTTCTCCGACGTTGTTCGGGATGAACCGAGATTCAGGTGGGATAGGAACAGCCATATTGGTTGCCCAGATCTTCCAGACATGCAGTCGTCGTGGTTGATGCTTTGCTGGTTTGATGCCTTGCGCAGACGAGTTGGTGTTCAGATGCGGGGAAAAAGTAGCAATCTTATCTGAACTGCCATCTTTGGCTGGCGTGTCTGACGACGAGATTATTCATCATGATGCACTGGCCGGTAGGTACTCAAGCGCTAATCTTTCCACCACGCCCTGGCTGGTCTATGGTTCCGCAGTGTGACGAGATCTCTACACTCCGTTAACCCAACGAAAGAACAAGACAAACTTTTTGGAGTGCCCTCACCACGTCTTTCTAAGGTTTTATCCACTGTAGGGGGGGCTAGGCTGCGTGATGAATGCGACTCGAGGGTGCGGCCACGAAATCGGCATACTGCCGTTCAGGCCCCGGATAGCGTACCCGCAACGTGGATAAGGCCTTCAGTGAAAATAACAGGTGACCTCACACTACAGCGCAGTACGCCTGTCTGTACATGGAATCTTAAGTCCAAACCTTTTCTTTTAATATTACGGTAGTTTAAGGCTGCCCTAGGTCCTATCGAGACTGTTTAACGCGAAATTCTTACACAAACCATCATCGCATCCATGGATCTTTTAAGCCGGTTCAACTGTCTCGAATGTCGTCCAAGTGAAGCGTTCATACGTTACACTCACATGTATGGAGCTCCAGGCATTCACCTGGCCAGTTCGTCCGAATCTGGTTTCTTAGCGTCAAGAAATACGATCCCAGTTTCAACCCCCTTTTCTATCCGAATTGACCTCTCCCTTTATTGCATTCAAGATCCAGTCAATCGGTCCCAGAACGTCGAAAAACTCCACCAATTGCTGCATGTTTTCTTCTCAATTTGCGGTTCCGCCAGGGGCTTTGGTGGGTTTCTTGGTTGTTTACAGCGCAAGCCGTGGTGCCGCAAGTTAATTGTATCAGGGGCTTAATTGGCGGCACTTGCCCTGCCATTTGTGGAGAAATCACCGGGAATAGAGGGTGCCACGCGTATGCGATGAATTAAACAACGGCGGAGGAACAGTTCCTGTCGATCCATCTGCCGCCTTTAATCTCTACCCGCGAAACACGTCCCAATTGGGCCCTAGGAGGTTTTTGGATCTGATTCTTTAAAACCGCCTCTTTTTCTGCCCAGGGACGGGAAACCGGCACTCTGCTTTTACGCAATCGTCACTCATCGGCACGTTTTCCGAAACCCAAAAGACTTGCAATATGTTGTTCACTCAAGCTGTCATTGCGGCTCTGGCCACCGGCGTCTGGAGCCACGGCGTCGTCCAGACCCCGGAGCCTCGCACGGTAAGCCCCGGATCCGATCGCCGTATCATACCGGCTCCGAACTGACTTTTGATCGACAGACCGGAACGAAGCAGGAAGAGCTCTGCGGTACTGCAGTCACCAACAAGCTCGACAGCGATCTTGCCGGACCCATCGAGAACGCCATGGCAGTTGCCGACGCCGACTACAAGTGCAACGCCTTCATGTGCCGTGGATACCAATGGGAGGATAACGTGGACCTCCTCATGAACGTCACTGCTGGACAGGTCATTCCCTTCCACATTGACCTTGTTGCCGGTCACAGACCAGGTCACGCCGTACGTTTCTACACAGCAGTTGATGCTTGACGACGTACTAACCCTGTCTCAGAACATCTCCGTTATTGACCTCGCGACAAACACCGCCATCGGTGAGCCTCTTATCACCTGGGACGACTGGCCGACCGAGAACCCCGACCCCCTTGCTGACAGTAAGTCGGATCAATCCTCACGGGCAGTGACGTATTGTACTAATTCAGGATGTAGCCGATTTCAACGTCACCATCCCCGATACCCTGGCCGACTCCTGCAACGTTGGTGGCAAGTGCGCTATCCAGTGGTTCTGGTACGCCGAGACCAACAAGCAGACCTACGAAAGCTGCATCGATATCGCCATCGTGGCGTAAGTTGAGGACGTGCGGAACAGAGGCTGGGCCTCATCAATTTGACATCTTCACCCGGTACATATTACCCAACTGTTGAGTACATATTTTAGAAAAGCACATAGCACCTGTGATATCAAGTCAACTTTCATGCTTGAGAGTGTCTATTGACATGCACGTGCCATTCATCCCATTGTGCAAAAGGCACACTTGCGTGTGCCAAAACCTGCTCTGTACATCACCAACTCGGAATCGCAACGTCCCGCGGCCTCGTAACGTAGCATTCCGCATAAAACCATCCGTCCTCTTCTAATCCCTTCGTATCCAAGCCTCTTGCTCTCACGTCAGCGACAGCAGCATTCTGCTCCTCCCTTGATGTGAATCTTCTCTGACGGAACAACTGTCCGGGAACCTTTTCTGTAACAAGACCATGTTTCTCCTCCAAGACGTCCGCAATATCATCAAACGAGAAGACTCTGAGCACGAACGTTACCATCCACAGCTTTGAAGAATTTTCAACCGCGTCAGCAATGCGTGAGAAGGTTTTCGCGCCAACATAGCCCACTCCCCCAGTGCAAACTACCACCTCAACGTCTTTTAGTCCCTCGCGCAGTGTGAGTGATGGGTCAGATGTCTCGAGATTCTCGGCCCATCCATCTTTCAGTAGGCCCGTCTTCACCGCGTAGGCAATCGCTTCAGGAGCGATGTCGAGACCTAGGACTTCGACCTCCGGATGGATGAGCTTGGACGCGAAGAAACGTTTGTCGGAGATGATCTGGTCCCGACCTGACTGTTTGGGATAAAATGCGAGATGGGCTGACAGTTTATCGAGAGTGAGGTCGTAGCGGAGCAGGGCGGCGTTTATTCCGTACGAGCAGCATACATCCAGTATCTTACGAGACTTGAGATCTCCGTCATCTTTCGAAGGCGAAGAGAGTTCGAGGATTCGCTCAACGAACGGATGTGCTTGTTGCGGGACTTGGTACTGAAGTGGAGTGAGAGCCTTGAAGTATGCTCTTGGGTCTGGCTGGTTATAGATTGAGTTGAAGTCGGCTTTGCGCGTGTTGGTAAACTGATCAGGTCGCTCTTCGATCGTCATTTTTGATAGTAACAGAGTTCTCTTCAGCTATGACAGCATGAAAGCCACAGACGATTCTCGGTGTTGATGGAGCTGATTGATGGAGCTGAACGAAACAGACGTCTGGGGCTTGTCCGATGATCATTTGCGAGGACCCATGGGTGTCTTATAAACACTCATAATGTGCGGAAGGGTTGCTCCAACATCATTGATTGCATGGTCTGTCCAATTTCCAAGACCGAATGAAATTTCCCCTCTCGCAATTTAACATGCATTGAATCGACTTCATCTAAGACCAGCTTGGTCTCACTGACGTATGGTTCAGCCCATATCCAAACCCTGGCCCCTCGCTTCCCGAGTTACATCCCGCATGGCTGCGGCGCGGGCCGTGAGACCCCTCTCCCCGCTCCGATATCAGGTTATGGCCGTTCCGGTCTCACTACCTATAGGCAACAATATGTACGATATATGCACGCATGTTCGCGAAGTGGATACCTCGTTACTGAAGCGATGCATGTTTGAGCTCTAAGCAGGCGAATCATTGCTCCATTGCGTATATCGCTGAAGTAGCGCCATGCATCACAATCCATTCTCAGGAGATGCGCGATTTTGGAGGCCGACTTGCGCATCGTGTCGTTTCCAGATCCAATGCGAAATGATACGTTCCCAGGCGCTACATAGAGGTGACACATGGCCATCCACGGATTGGTCGACTAGGATTCCACGGACGAGGACAACGTCACCGACAATTCAGATAGCTTGCCTACGGGTATGGCTACACATGGAATAATTGGATAGACTGTTTACATTATGCTATTACCAGACCATACTACGTCCTCCTACGTCCTATCCCGCGTTAATCTAGTACTGCCCCAGAACCTGGATCTGCGGAGTCTTGAAGACATCCCAGTTGTCCGCATGCGTGGGGTTGCCGAATGGTCGAAGCGCCGCAAACCGGATAGTGTAGTTGCCAGGAGCAATCTGAGTACCGTTGCCCAGCTTGCCGAACCACCAGTGCTCGTGGTAGCTCGCAGCCGTATTGCGGTAGATGTCAGTGATGGGGTAGGTGAAAGTCTCGTCGGGGTCGTACTGCTCCGGGTCGAAGACCTCAACCTCGCCAGAGCCAACCCAGGAAGCTGCGGATCCGACGTAGCCGTTCTGTCCGACGACGGGAGGGTAAGTCCACTGGCGCTCAGTCCAGCCTGCCTCGTAGATGTCCCAACGGACCTGGCGGGATCCCCAGAGGAGCTTCTGGAAGATCTTGGGGAAGTCCTGGGCGCCGGTGCTAAGGTCGAAGATGTACGAAGACTTCTCGCTGATGTCGATCTCCTCAGTCGTGGAGACGGAGATGGGCCATCCTGCCTCGTGGACACCGCCGAGGGTGTTGCGAAGATCAGCTCCAACGCCGGCGTAGGGAACAGACACTAGCTCGCCGTTGCTGCCCTGGATGAGGACCTTGCCTCCGTACAGAGGCAGACCAGTGGTGTTCCAGCCAAGGTTGTCTGGGTTGTTGAAGTTGACAGAGACGGTCTTGGTCTCACCGGCCTTGAGGGTGAAGTCACGAGGCAGGCTGATGTCAGGAGTGTATGTCTTGGGAGACAGCTGGGCAAAAGTCTTGACGCGCTTGGTGCCGGGAAGACCGCCAGAAGCGGGAATCCAGGCGAGGGCGTCTACACCGGCGTTAGGCTGGACGGAGAACTTGTAGGTAATGTCCGAGTCGCCGTTGTTGGTGACGGTAACATCGTGGTAACGGCTGAAGTAGCGGGTGTCATTGAGCTGGATCTTCTCGAACTCAAGCTGGGTGTCATAGTGAAGGACCTTCCAGGCGTCGATCATGCCGTTGCCGACCTGGGCCGGGGGAGCAGTGTACCCATAGTCGGTAGCGGTACCGTCAGACCAGGGCAGAGCATAGCCACTGGAGATGATACGGCGGGAGAGGGCGCGAGCAAACCCCTTGCCCTGGACACTGCGCCCACCGTGTTGGCTGATGTAGAGGGCGGCGACTCCGGCAACATACGGACAAGCCATCGATGTACCGCTAAGAATAGCGTAGCTGCCGTCGAGGTAGGTGGAAAAGATGTTGCCTCCAGGAGCGGCGACATCAGGCTTCAGCTGGTTATCCCAAAGAAGACCCCAGCTGGTGAAGGTGTTGGGACGGTTACCAGCAGGGTAGTCAAGGGCAACAGGGGCTTCGGGGTTGTTGGAAAAGTCAGCAGTGACATTGGTTCCGGCCTTGATAGCCTCGATAATAGAGACGCCAGAATCGGCGCTGATCAAGGCAATCTCGGAGTCAGTGTTGCTAGTACCAGGTGTAGTCATGGGAGAGGCGTTGTTGTAGATCAGAATGTACTTGGCACCAAGAGCGGCCAGGTTCTCTTGCTTGGTCTGGAACGTGCATGTTCCTCTGCGGACCAAGGGGATCTTGCCCGTCAAGTCAGGGCTTCCCTCAGGATAGGGCTCGCAGCCGTCAGCGGGGTCCTCGGTGTTTGTGTTGAGAGCAACGATGGGCCAGTCGGTGATGGTGCTGGGGAAGTAGCTCTCAGCTGGGAGGTAGCCGATGCGGCGAGTGTCAGAGTCGCCGAAAGTGGCCTCGAAGGGGATCGCCGGGAAGACCTCAGTGTCGATGGAGGCGACGGCGACAACATTCTTGCCGGAGGAGCCAGAGCTGCCATAGAAAGGACCGGCAGATCCGCTGTTGCCGGCAGAGATAGTGACTACCACACCTTCATCGACGAGACGGGAAGCAACCTCGGCCCAAGCGTTGTTAGACCATCCGTTGGTACCACCGATACTGGCGGTGATGATATCAACACCGTCGTCGTAGGCAGCGAGGAAAGATTCAATCAGAGTGGCAGAATCCGTAGAGGCTGCGTTGGAGAAGACCTTGTACGCGTGAAGCGTCGCTTCGGGTGCAACACCAGACCAGCTATAGCCAGTTAGTTCAACTCACATCATGTAGTACGACGAAGCCCTTACAGATCATTCTTGCCGGCGATGATACCAGCAACGTGAGTTCCGTGGCCACGAGTATCCTTGGGATCTTCATCGGGAGCCTTGGGTCCGCTCTGTGGATACAGACCGTCACCGACGAAGTCATAACCGGCTGCGACCTTGAAACCAGGACCAAAGCCTCCACCGAGCGCGGGGTGGTCATAGTAAATACCGGTGTCGACGACACCAACTTTGACGCCTTTGCCGAAGATACCCTGGGCATGAAGCTTGGTCACGCCAGTGGCGTTATGCGTAGTATAAGCCGGCGCCTCTTCAACGGCGACAGCCTGGGGCTCTACAGGTCCAAGCTTGACCTGCTCATTAGGCCAGACGTTCAGGATGTCAGGGAGTTCAACCAGGGTGTCGAGCGTGTAAGTCTCAGTCTCGATGCTGGCGCCGGAGAACACATCGCTGGCGAACTCCTTGACGACCGTGATACCGTCGGTAGATGCGACGTTCTGGCGACGACGACGCGCACTGGATCCCTAGAAGACGGTGAGTGTCAGCTGGGGACTACAACCTAGGGCGGCAGCCCTCGCAGCGGGCACTCACAGGAGCATATTCAATGATGAAGCTCTTGGCTACGTAAGCGATGGCCTCATTGTCGGCGCCGGCCTCCTGGCGAGGGACGAGCGCCGCAGCGCCGCCGAGGTGGAGGGCGAGGACGAAAGCTGAGACGGTGGCCGAGATGCGCATCTTGCCGGCTTTCTGACAGACGAGGGAGATTCGCGAGGCGCAAAGCTACCGGAATAGAGCTCAACCCCAAGCATCGCGAGGAGCCTGGGTAGTTAAGTAGCCACCCTCATGCTCCGTCGGAGAGCTGAGCAGACTGCGCTTATGGAGCCCCTCTGGGCAAAAGACGACAATGGCCCCATGTGAGCGACACGCCATGCAAGAAGCTAGGGTCGAGACGAGGCCGAGGAAGCTACCTAGCTCATCTCCCAGGCCAAAGACGTGATGCTGGGGATCCAACATCATGTCGATTGGACAGAGCCATTGGTGGCAAGCAGCTAGCTACCCTTGGTGCGTTCGTACATCGTCGCATGGCGGGGAGAGTGCAGAGTTGCAAAGCGTCGCTCGGCGATGCAAGCCAAGACAGAGAATGGCCAGGTGGGAAGCGACAGAGGTGCAGGCTTGGCGTTCTAATAAGGTGCGGTTATCTTGAGCAGGGAGAAAGCAATCTCCGCTTGGGGCCCCTCTTCCCATGGATATAGCTGCCGTCGCGGAGCAAGCATGCCGATGAAGGTTGGGGCATCGATGATGAGCTGCCAAGGGTATCACGAGCTTCCTTGTTGGGACGAGGCGGATGGAACGGCGCAGCCCGGGCGGGGGCCAATAGTTCGAGTCCGGATTGCGTGCGGCCTTCCGACCTACCATCTTGAGCCTGTGTGGGGGGTCCGGTGTTGGTGCTGGGTGCGTCCCGCAAGGTGGTATCAACAGTCTGGGGGTGGGATGCCCATGGCCGTTCTCTGCCTCTCTGCTCCTGCGCGTCCCAGGCACAAGAGCGCGAGTCGGTGGTGCAAGGTGTTGTCGAGTGTTACATCCGGCGGTGCTTGGGCACATGGCGGTGGACAGAGGATATGTTACTGACTGGGTTGTACAGGACGGACATCAAAGACGTTATCGGAGCTCGTCATGATGGCGAGACTCCAGGATCTAATGAGGGGGAAACCGTTGTGGCCGTCAGTGACTTTCGGTTTGTAGACCGTAGCTAAGATAACACGAAAAATGCCGCAATGCACCCTCCGATCGGCTATTCGGGCCTCTCGCGGCAAGATTGTCACCAAGAAAGACACCTCAGGAGAACACAGCGTCTGGTTCGCTTGTACAATTGTCAACAGAGAACCAAAGGTCCGAATGAAGATGGCGTGGGAATGTGGGAAGCGACGGGAAGCAGTGGGCTAGTACCACGCGCAACTGAGATAAGCTGGTGGCCTGTGTTAAGCCTGTCTTTAGTTGCTAACCATATCTGGCAGCTTAAATGCTCATCTCCACCCACAACCTACCTTGAAGGCATTGAGGATTGTGTCAGTTGACATCACTTTTCTGTTCAGACAAGAAGATGATGACCCCGTGCTTTGACCTCCAGAATGGATGTAGACAGGTCACTGAGGTTACCTTGGACAGAATTGGACGCTGAATTGCTGAGTTCAATTGAGATGTCCATCGCACACGGAAATATGGCCAGCGATGATGCCCCCTGTACATACAGTCAATCCCCGTATTCATCCGCTGAACCGGGCCGCCCGATCACGAACTCCAAGCCGTGATCCATGACCGATACGTGCTCTACCACAGGTGAAAGAAATTAGCCTAGTACCAGGAGTACGTAGAACAGAGGGACAGATCACAGTTGAAAGACTCGCTGCCGGCATAGCATTCTACATTGATAATTATGCTGCTGCCAGGTCTCCCCACTGCGGACCTTGGCTAGTCAAACCCACCAAACACGCCCAGCTGGGCACGCCTTACGCCCCAGTAAACCATGAAAGAGCGCCATCAAAGTCCAGGTCAGGTACCCGATCGCCTCATCCTATGACCCACTGACGGCATATGAAGCCAGACAAACCGGGGTTGCGAGACTGACCAGAGCTGGTTCCGTGTACCTGAGTGAATGAATACGCTGACCACATGCATCCGGCTACATCTCGTTTGGAAGGTGTCGCTTTCCGATGAAGTAAGAGAAAGTCACCTCAAGATGGCATTGCTTTCCGACCGATTGGTTTTCGACCGTATTAGGTAGGTAGATCTGTACATCTTCTAGCCTTTCTCTTGTATGTATCTCCCCTGACAGAAGTGGGCTGCCACCTGCACGCCACCAGGAACGTGAGAGGGGTGCACTAGAGCGAGTCCTTCAGCTGATCTAGACCGAGGTCGGAAGCTGCAAGATACAGAGGCAAGTCCACGCTGAGGTTCAGACACCACTGGTGATCATGATGTTATTGATAGATAACCATATTGTGCGACCATACTCTATTCTATATTCTGAAGAGGCATCCTTCTGTTGATACAAGACATTAGTTAAACAAATAGGCGCTATTAGTACAGGTACTAGTAATGCCTTTTGACTAGTTAATATAAGGGGTCATAAAATATAAGTGAAAATGCATTATTATTAAAGTTATAGATATAGCAGTAAGGGCAGTAATATAGTATTAAGAGCTAGAGAGATCTCTACCCTCTTATTAGCTAGATTCTACTATATCTATACTAGGTAGTAAGTATAGTATTATTCTAATACTAGTAGTCTTTTCTTTTCGCTATATACTATATACTACATAAAACGCCTAAAAACGTTATATATATAATAATAATATAATTACTATACTTTTCGCATAAAATATATAACTTACTATATTTCCCTTCTATCCTATATACTACTAGCTAATATATAACGTAATAGCTAGACTTCTAACGTTAAGCTTCTATCTCTAATACTATCTCTTTACTATATATTACTCTTAATTAACTTATCCCTCTATATATATATATACTTTATTAGTATTAATAAAGCCTTCTAATACTTTATTTAGGGTACCTTTCATAAAGGTATTAGTAAAGTTATTATTACTATTAATCTAGTATATTTCTTCTACCTCTTATTATTTATATAATTCTCAGATTACTATAATATTAATTATTAAGTATTTCTCTTTTATAATACTAAGCTTAATAAGATATTTATAAAATAAGTAGGAGTCTATATAGATAATAGTTAAGATTACTAGTTAGTTAAGCTTATTAGTAATAATCTTAAAAGTTATAGCTATAGTATATATTATATTAATATCTACTATTATAATATATACCTTAGAGGCTAATATACTTCTTATAATATATTTGCTCTTAGTTAAACTATAGTAAACTATATTCCTAGTTATCTTAAATATATTGTTAACTTGCTTCTTATTAGTAAGGATAATTATAAAGCCTAGCTAGGAGGTTATATCCTTATTATTAGTAAAAGATCTATTAATAAATATAAATAACTTAGCCTCTAATAGGTTAAAGGGGATATATTAAAGTCTTTAGTCTATATTTATTATCTACTATTTAATATGCTTATTTAGTACCTTAATATTATTTACTATTAGGTTCTAATATTAAGCTATAGTAGAGAGGTTAAAGTATACCTCTAGTTAGTAGATTAATATAATATATACTTTATAAGTATATTATTTAATATATTATCTTTTTATCTTATCCTCTATTACTTTTATATTAATAAAGTAGAGCTTCTATACTTATCCCTTCTAGTATAAGTAGATATTTCTTTACTTAAGGGATATAATACCTCTATTAAATATAATAAAGTATTTTTCTATTAGGTATTCCTTTAGTTTCACTATAAATCCTACTTACTAGAGCTCTTCTTCTTCTTTTATAGTAAACATAAGGTTAGTAATACTAAAAGTATTATCTATTTATATTCTAATAATACTAACTATTAGGTTTTTATTCAAAAAGATTATTAAGTATAAGTTATATATTAAGGCTCTTATTAAAAGCTTTATAAAGTAGTATTTACTATATATCTCCTACTAATATATTCCTAATTTAGTAAGCCTATATAGCAGCTTAATAATCTCTATAATAATATCTTCTAAGTACTTATAGTAGATTTATATAAGTAGTTAAGTAAAGATAGATCTAAAGAGAACTTTAATTACTTAAATATAAGCCTATATTATATCTCTTAATTACGCTATAAAGCAGAAAGATATTATAAGTATAAGTATAATAATAAGGAGAAGTCTTTAGCTAGTATATTATATCATAAAGCTTTATATTAAAATAAATCTCTTACTATTATTACTATATCTTTATACTATAAGTTATACCTTTTTGTATAGTTTCCTATCTTTTTCCTTAACTTTATATATAATATATATATTAAATAATCGTTTACTTTTATATATATATAGATTAAACTTAATAAAGTAAAGAATACCTTTCTTAATAAGGCTATTAATCTTTATTATAAAAGCCTATTTAAATAGCTTACTAGATATCTTAATAACGCTATCTTTACGTAGTTAAACCACTTATACTAAAGTAGCTATCTCTTTTACTATTATAAACTAGCTAGTTATAAGCCTATTAAGAGTTTCTTCTTATAAATCTAAGCTTATTTCCTATATAAAAATAGACGTCTAGAAGGCTATTATTAATATATAGCGTAGGGGTCTACTATATCTATATTATACTAGTATTTTCTCTTATTGAAGGTTAAGGTTAATAATAATATAGTCCTCTACTAGTTTTTCTAGTTTATTAGCGCTCTTATTACTAGAGGTAGTTTTATCCTTAATTAGCTTATTTTAAGGGGTCTCTAGGTCTTTATAAAACAGCTTAATATATATTAACTAGAAGATAGATATCTTAATGCTTATATTAATAACGTATTCCTCCTTTCTAGAAGTTATAAGTTAATATAGGCCTCGCTAGCCCTTCTTCTTGCAGTAGATAAGGATATTTAAGCCTATAGTAAGGTCTATAGTTTTTAATATATCTAGGCTATTATATATACTAAGTATAGTAATAACTTACTTATTAGCCTTAATCTTCTAGACTTCTTTTATAACCCTATAGATTATTCTTACTCTCTCTATAATTATTAGTATTAGTAGTAATTCTTTAACTATCCTTAGGTATATACTAAAGATAAAGAGAGTTAGTATAAAGCTATCTAGTCTTATTATATTGTTAATAGCTTTTACTACTATCTATAGGATATTCTTATAGTCTATTAATAAGTAGTCCTTCTAAATAACTTAATATACCCTCTAAAAAGGTGTATAATATCTCTTAACCTTACTTATATTATTATATACCTCTATAAGAATAGCTTTAACTATAATTCCTATTATATCTATATTTATCTTAAACTTATTAGAGATATAGTTTATTCTAATATCTATAATAATATGATTTAGAGGTCTAATATAGATATTAATCTAATATTATTATATTATCTTCTAAATAGCTTCTAATATCTAATCTAATAGGAACTAAGCTATATTAAATACTATTACTTTATTAATTATATATAGTATAAGTTCTCTATCTATGTAGACTATATTAATAATAATTATATAGTTAAAGTTAATATTATTCTTAAAACCTAACTTAAATCTAAGTAAGCTTATACTATTCTTCTAGTAGTATTTATAATAAGTTATTATCTTTTTAATAATCTCTTATTTAACTTTATATTTAGACCTATTAAGAAGGTTTTATAGGCGTTTTACTATTAAGTAGCTAAATCTCTTATATAAGTATTAAACTTCTTATTTAGTAAGTTAGCTATCTATAAATATCTCTTCTTAGTTAAGGAGTATCTATAAATACTTCTATCTATCTATAATAGGTATACTAATATTACCTCTTATAATTAAGTTAGTTAAGAGGTTATATAGTACGCTTATCTTCTTTATATCTTATATATAAAAGAGGAATAATATATCTATAAGTAGGATATAAAATATAATATTTCCTAATAGTATTAGTATAATAGCTATACCTAGAGAGTTAACTTTTTTCCTAAGACTAAATTATATTTTAGCTTTACTTACTCTTAATTTATTAAGTTTAATAAGATATTACCTCTAGAGAACTTTAAATTATTTTCTACTACCTATTAAATACTCTAAGGCGCCTATATCTAGTATAATCCTAAAGAACTCCTTAGCTAAGTAGATAGTACTAAGTAAGAAAGTCTATAATATCTTAGCTTTAATCTTAATACTTTTAAGGTTTAATTTACCTTTACTATATTAAGATACTTTATTAGTAAGGTAGATATATATCTATCTTATATTAAATTAAATTAGCTATAATATAGCTATTACTAAGTTTATATCTATAATACTTAGTATATCTTATATATCTTTATTACTTTTAAGGTTATCTTTATTATTACTAAAGCTAGGTCTCTAGTAGTAATAGTTAATATTAGTTTCTTCTATTAATATAGTTCCTCTAAGGCTATTATTAAGCTTTTTAAAGTCTATAAAGAAGTATATATAGGTCTTATAAGTACCTTTTTATTATTAGTTTTTATATTACTTATATACTTTCTTCTAATCTTCTTCTATATATCTTATTAACTAGTACTTCTCCTAAAAGTAAACCTAATACTTCTTTTAAAAGTATCTTCTATAATATACTTAAGGCTTACGTCTAAAGGTTCTATATAGGCTTTTTATATTCCTATAGTATCTCTCCTTACTATTCTTATAGTACTTTCTCTTAGTAAAGTAGGTATTAGTAGGGAACTATATTTTCCCTTTTAATCTAAGTTTTATAGTAATAGTTAATCTAAGAGAGCTTTAGAAGCTTTTATAAGTACTTACTAGTATATTAAAAGTAGCTTTATATTCTTATATACCTTAGTATATATTAATTAAATTAAGCGTTATAATAGTATTAAACTAGAGGTCTAATAGTAAGGTTAGTTATACTCTATTAAGCCTTATTATTATCTCCTTAAAGTATTAAAGAGTATTCTTATTATTATTTTCCTAGATAATTCTTACTAGTATAGTATTCTACTACTCTATAATATAAACTTAGATAGTCTCTAAAACCTTAAAATATCTTTTAAAGTATACTATTTTCTCACTAAAGCTTAGTAATTTATTATTAAGCTTTACATAGTAGTATATACTTATAATACTTTTAAGTATTAAGTAGAAAACATTATTTATATATCTCTTATTAATACCTACTAAAGTATATATCCTTTAGAAAATATTAATCTTATTATCTAGTACTTTATACTTATTACTACTATACTATCTTTCTTTTAAGAGGATCTTAATAAGATCTACTATTTATCTCAATATAAAGCCCTATATAGGTTATTACTAAGATATAGCAAGAGCTATAAATATCTCTATTCTAAGCTAGGAAAGTAGTAATAATTATATTCAGCTAAGCCTTATATTTTCTAATTCTCAAAAGCATGCTTCGCTTATTACTAATACTTAATAATAGCTTTTAATATATAGGAGAGTTTAATAACTTAGTATTTCTTATAGTTATTAGTCTTATAGAAGAGGTATTTACTTATAGCTTTAGAGGCTCTTAAGATACTTTATAATATTATTATTTTCTTTTATTAAGTCTTCCTTTAGTTCTAAATCTCTCTAGAACTTTCTTTTAAGTTCTAAGTAGTTATTTACCTCCCTTTATAGTTATAATATTATCTAAAGTGGAAATAATTTAGTATATATAATCTAAGCTAGTTCTCTTATAATACTAGTAAACCTTCCTATAGTAAAGTATATACCTCTTCGTTATAAAAAGTTATAGAATTTAATATATAATTATTTCCCTACTATAGTAAAAGTTTATTCTATCTATCCCTTAAAATCTAATATAAACTATAACTATAAATCCCTACTAAAGAGGTTTTTATTAATATATTTATCTAGATAATAGCTAATCTATTTATTAGTTATCTCTATAGTAACGTTATTAAGGTTTTCCTCTAGTAGCTTTCCCTATAGTAATATATCTATTAAAATAGTAAAAGACTCTACTATCCTATTCCTTATTATTAGGATTGAAATTATTAATAGATTAGCTCTTTCTAAAGATAGTATATTCTAAGGTTTATCTTCTAAAGTATTTAGAGCTTAGGTTCTTATTCTTATAGTCTTAAGTATACTTTAAGTAGGTATAGTATTACCTAGTAGCTCTATTATTACTATATTTATACCTACTATTATATTAACTTTAATCTTATTAACTAAGCGTTTAAACTAACTACGTTTAGTTATATAGCGTTTCCTAGAGGCTAAAGCTACTAAGGCGTATATATCTATTAGCTAATTTACTACTAGTTACCTTATGCTATTTAATTAGAGTTTTCACTTAGTAAGGTCTTAGATCTAAGTATAAGAAAGAGGTATAATCCTTTAATAAAGATCTAGTAGGTTAATAAAGTTAGCTCTAGCTATATTTTAATAAATCTAGCTCTAGCTATATTCTTATATACTTATCTTAGTTAGTATAAGTATATATTCTTAGTATATTAATATACTTATTTCCTATTAATTATAAGTTAACTTCTAGTAGTCTCTTTCTTTAGTATATTTAGTAGGTACTTATTAGCGATAGTAATAGGTAGCTCTTATATATATATTTCTTCATAATCTTAGTTAGCTATATATTCTAGCCTATATAGTAGTTATATTTATTAAGGTATAAATTAAATAAACTATTAAATCTTAGGATCTTTAGCAATAATACCTCCTAAAGAAGACTTTAATTATTAATCTTAGCCTTAGTTATTACTTAGTGATCTATATACTACTTATATTACCTAAGGTTTATCTAGTATTATTACTATAGACTTAGTAAATATAATTAGTTATAAACTTAACAAAATATATAGCGAGAGGTAGTAAGGGATAGAGAGATAGTAAAAACCCTATTTACTTTAGTTTTTAGATCCTAACTATATAGTGCTAGGTATAATCGCTTTAAGAGGCATACTATAGCTTTATTTTTAGTTATAAAATAAAGCTTTATAGGCACTCCTAGTTATTTCTTTAGTAGTAAATAAATACTATCCTTAGGCCGCTAAAATCTTCTTAATAACACCCTAAGGAATAAGGTTGTTATATAGCTACCCTTATATCGTTTTCCTTAGGGCGTAACTTCATTAGAGGTTATTCTTATATACTATTATAGTATATTATTTTAATAATACCTAAGAGATAGGGGTAATAGATGCTAGTAAGTTAAAATCCTATAATTTTAAGCTACTATATATATCTAAAGCTACGCTTCTTAGTCGTTATACCTTAAGCTTATATAGCTAGGTAGTCGCTCTAATCTTTAGTAGTATTAGTTAGTAAGTTCTAGTTGCTATATAAAGAGGGGTTTTTATATTCCCCCTAACCTAATATTTATATTATACTATTATTCTTAACTTATACTTATAGTAGTAGGTATAAAATGCTATCCTAGCTATAAATTATTAACTTCTTTAATATAATAAGAAGTATATTTCTCACGCTTAGCAACAAGCTAATACTATTTTATTAGTAATATATACTATTATAGTTATAGCTTAGTAGGCTGTTATTACTATAGTAATAGCCCTTCCCTTCTATATTCTTAGTTAATATAGTATTAATACTAGTAATAAGCCCTAGTTACTTAAAATCTTATGAAGTAATAGTACTAAAAAAATTTTTTTATTATAGTTATATTTCCCTTTCCTAAAGCTGCCTTATAGTTATCACCTAGCTATAAGTTAAGCTTCTTAGCTATCACTAGGGTAGTTTAGACTATAATACTAAATACTAGTAGTAATTATAATCATAGTAATAATATTATTAAAGCTAGTTCCTTAGCCTTATACCTAGCTTTATAGTAGGTAATATAATACGTAAGCGTTTTAATATAGTTATAGTCTCTACTTAGTTACTATTTAGTATCTCTATTCTAATATATAGAGTAAATATACTTAAAGGGGCACTAAGTAATATTAGTAAGCTCTTTATAAGTTATAAGTAGGGTTATACTTATCTACCTTAGTTATCCTTACTAATACTTAGCTTCTTAGCTAGTTCTCCTCATAGTAATATATAGTAGAAGCAATTTATAGTTTTTAGTACTTCTAGCTATAGTTTAGAGCGTTTTATATACTTAAAACGCTAGTGCTATTTAAAGTAGATTCTCACGCCTATATATAGCTTATAAGGTAGCTTAAGTTATTATAAAACTAAGCAGGGCAGTTAAAAGCATAGAAAGTAGCTAGTTACTACTAAATACCTCACGAGAGGTAAATAACATAAATAATACTATTAAGTACGCTATAATTATAGCTTTCCTTAATAGGTCTTATAGTTATTAATCTAAGTGAAAATTTAAGTGCTTACTATTCTAATACATATTAAATATTTATAGTTTTCTTAATACGTAATAGACGCTCTCATAATAAGTTACTACTAATATAACGTCAAACTAGAGATTTAAAGTAGGTATAATTAGTTCTTATAGTTATCTTACTTAACGATATATAGTAGTTATTATCCTACTTCTCTTAGTATAACTTCTCAAGAAAACTAATTATTATAACTTATAGCAATATAGTAGTCTTAAGGAGTTATCTCTTCTAGTCCCTTACTAATCTATAGTATTATAGTAACCTATAAAAGTTAACTACTAATTAGTATTAGTATAAATACTAGTAATACCTTTTAACTAGTTAATATAAGGGGTTATAAAATATAAGTGAAAATATATTATTATTAAAGTTATAGATATAGTAGTAAGGGTAGTGATATAGTGTTGAGAGCTAGAGAGATCTCTACCCTCTCATTAGCTAGATTCTGCCGCATCCATGCTAGGCGGTGAGTGTGGCATTATTCCGACAGGCGCCAACTGCAGCCAATCTAGCGGCCAGAACAGTCGCAAGTAAACCCAAGCCCAGTCTACCGCCTTGTTCTTCCTTCGTAGCAGCTGCGGATGTGGTGTATCTCAGGTCATTCCACGAAACAAAAACGCTTCGAAGCCAGAACTTGTACTGCCAGTCCGGGAACATGATGGTGTTTCTGTTCGTCTTCGGGTCAATGAACCACGAGGTGCACCCAGTCCCCCACACAAGACCCTTGGCCTTGTCCTGAGTCTCGTTGATGTCCCGCATCTCGGCCTCGGGTGTAACCTCCATCACATCCGTGAGCTTGCCCATTGCAGGGAGCAAAGACCTACGGCTGTGCAAGGCTTTCAGGATCGGTGCTATCGCGCGCAAGGCGAAGTTGATCTGACACTCAGTGGTGTAAATGACTGAGAGATGGCCGCTGAGGGTGTTTGGTCCCATCATGATGAAGAAATTGGGAAATCCGGAGAGGCAAGTATCGAAGTAAGACGAGGGCGAGCCGTCGCTAACTATCTCCCACTAACAATGGATCAGCTCATGGTAGCAGAAGTAGATCTTCGTAGACTTACGTGTTCGTTGATGCTCACACCGTCCTTGCCATAGATCTCCATCGGCGACAGGACCTTCTGCGTCTCAAACCCGGTTGCTAGCACAATAGCATCGGCAGAGACATGACGGCCAGAGAAAGTGTAAACACCATCTTTGGTGATCTCGGTGATTGGGTCGTCGTAGATCAGGTCGACATTCGCGCGGTGCAGGCTGGCGAGATATCCCGTGTCATTGACCCTACGTTTGCATCCAATCTCCGTCTTCGGGACCAGGAAGTCTCGATATTTTGCCGGAGAGTTGGCTCGAATGTAAGTAGCGGCTTCCTCAGACCAGCCTCTTCTCATCTCTGCGCCGGAGGCGGTGTCGAAGCCCTGGAAGCCCTTCTCCTTTTCCCAGTACAGCATCGCACGATATGCGCGCATTGCAAAAGGCACCCATTTCATAGTCCACTTAAACAAGTTAGAGTACTTTGGGTTCTGTCTCTCTGCCAGCCAGTGGGATTGGCGACTGAACTGAGTGACTTTCTTGGCAGCTTCATCGCCTTCGCTGATCGCAGGAACGACTTGCGTGGCACTGCAGCCATTTCCTGAGAACCATTAGCATGTGCTTATAGACAGCAATTACACCATACCTACCAATCACGACAATTTCTCTGCCTTTCCAGTCAAAAGAATGGTCCCATTCAGCGGTGTGGAACATCCGTCCCTGAAAGGTAGACGCCCCAGGAATGTCACACTTCTTCGGGATTGACAACGCTCCGACAGCAGAGACTAGAATCTTACAGCGACGTTGTCTGATCTGGGATGATTGCAAGTCTCTTATGGTGACGATCCACGTGCCCGAGGGGCTGTCCCATTTGGCAGATTCCACAACTTGCCGGAAGCGGACGTGTTTCGGAATGTCATACTTGTCTGCCACATCTGTGAAATATCGATAAATCTCAGGCTGTAAGGCAAATTTCTGAGACCAGTTCGGGTTCAACTCGAAAGAGTATGAGTAAAAGTGAGATGGCACCTGTTTGTCCCATGAGTATGAACCCCGTTACAGGCCGAGGGTTGACTGACATCGCATCCACATCCTGGGTATGAGTTCACCCACCACGTCCCAGCAACGCTCTCCGACTTCTCGATCAACTCAAAGCTTCTTGTGTTGTGTTGTCGAATGAGCTGAATGGCTAAGCCAATGCCGGACATGCCAGCGCCAATGACTAACACGTCAACATCGTGTGTCATGATGAAGTCCAATCAAATGAAATGATCAAAATGCAGTATCTTGAAAGATGTTTATGTTGAAGAATCTCAGAGGTCTGATTGAAGGTGAGCTCAAGTAGAATTTCTCTTGACACTCAGGGCGACAATGCAACAATACGGCAGCCCTATCATATAGAGGAGCTGCACGCACCATATATGTATCCCACCGGAATATCGCCATGCAAGTATGATTGAAAGAGATGACGCTTGATTTACTGATCGATTTGTGCCTTTCTGTTTCGATGGTGAGGCTGTAGGTTGCCGTTCGTCCGGTCTTACCATTCAAATCCAAGGCAATTTTTCCGACGGACTCACGGTCTGTAAGTATCTCCTTTCATAAGTCTCACGTAGTGATGTAAAAGATAAATGATATAATAATATATGAGAACCGGGAATTCATTGGCAGCTCTATGAAGAAACTGATGGCGATGGTGGAGCGTGTTACGGTCAGCTATCTGACAGTAGGGTCTGCTAACAGAAGCTAGGGATTAACACGTAGTAACAGTATACTAGGGTTGTGGTCTAGGTTGTAGGTTGTAGGCTGATAGTAGATTAAGTCTTTAGAGGCTAAAGTGATTAGTCTTAGACTTAATAAGTAATTTATAGTAAAAGTAAGCTAAGAGTATTTTAAGGATAAATACTAAGTTAATTGCTAAAAAGCTATAGAAGTATAACTATAAGCTAAGCTTAAGGTTACTTTATATATAAGTCTTAAATAGTAGTTTTTATCTACTTTTAGGTGATCACCTATATATATAGGTGATTATAATTAGTTAGCTAGGCTAACTGATTACTAAGCGTCCTTTTTTATGCTCTACTAATTATTTCCTTATCTTATTATTATATAACTTATACTATAGTTCTTCTATATTAAGTAAGTCCTTACTGTTCTTATAATCTTATAGTATAAATATTTTATCTTAGCTGCTTAATACTTAAATAGGTTGTTTAGCTATTATCTTTATTTATAGGTTATAATATTAAGTCCCCTCTCTAAAGGTTTTATCCTTAAGACCTAGTATAAGTAGGTTGTTAGTCTTAGGTTAGAGATCTATTAATTATGCTTCTTAATTTACTCCTAATACTAATATTATATTAGGTTGCATTTAAAAATTGAAATTAAGTGCTACCTCTACTCTTTATTATTATAATTATATACTATATATTACTAAGTTTAGTTTTATTATTAATATACCTTATTCTTATTATCGTTCTTTAGGGAAGCATTATAAGCTTCTTCCTAATAGTAAAGTTTATAATAAGTATACTTAACTAGGTTAATTATATAATATAGCAGCTAATACTATTTATGCTTATAGGTCTATTAGATTTATATAGTTACTACGTTTTTTACTAATCTTATTATAGTTAATTATTTACTTAATAAGGCTGCTTATTTAGAGGATATTAAGGTAGCTAAAGAGGAGGTATTAAGAAAGAAAGCTGCTGCTCTATATGCTATATAAGCTAAGTTAGATAAATCTATAACGTAGTTAGATTGCTTATATAAGCAGAAGAGAATAGTATTTTAGAAAGGTTAGGAGGTTACTAAGGAGGAGGTAGTAGTATCTCCTATATTAGAGGTTTAGTCTATAGGTAGTTTTAGTGCGATAGATCTAGATTTAATCCTTAATTAGAATCCTAATACTCTAAACTTTTTATTAGGGAAGTCTTAGTTATATTTTAGTATTCCTAACTAAACTAATAGTTTTCCTTATTATAGTCTATCTACTTCTATTAGTAGTCTAATATATCTATATAGATATTAGATATATTAGTAGCTAGAGGTATTTAAGGTGTAAACTTATTTATCTAGTATAGGTGTTACTTCTTATTCTTAGTGTTATTACTAATAAACAGTAAGTTTATTAGTCGTATTAGTAAGGTTTTTTATAGGTTTTTAGGTATTATCTTTATATCTATATCCTTTCTACTTAATAAGGTATTAATAACCTTCTAACTCCTTAAAGTAGTTAATAATTTATTTAACTTTATATTTTAGTTTGTTATCTTCTATAATAATAATATTATTAGTTTGTAATCCTTATAGTACTAGTTTGAGGAGTGATATATAGAATACTAAGTAATACTTTATAGTTTCTAAGAGTTTAAGTTTATAATTAACTAGTAAGATTACTTATAAGATCTTAAAAGGTTTAAGTTTTTTATAATTAAGTTTGTTACTTAGTTATTTTATTTTAATGTTTTACTATATAAGATAGGTGCTATCTCCCTCTTTTAAGGTTAGTCCTTTAATCTTTTGCTTATTGCTAAATTTTATTATTCTCTATTATATAAATTTAAGTTCTTTATATGCACTATTTTAGATGTTTTAGATTTATTACACTAAGGCTACTGCTCTAACTACTTAAGGTCCTACTTAAGGTTCCCTATATATAGTTAGTTTAAATCTATAGTTAAGATAGAAGGGGGATTCTTTAGTACTTTCTCTTATCGCGCTATTATAGGTAAACTAAGCTATTAGTAGTAGTACTACTTAGTTATCTTAGTTATAGTTAATATATATATAGAGGTATGTTTTAAGGATTTAATTAACTTATTCTATTTATCTATCTGTTTATAGGTAGAATATAGTAGATATAGATTGCTTAATGCTAAGTTATAATATAATTAACTTCTAGAAGTTAGAGGTAAAGATCTTATCTCTATCTAATATAATTTCTTTAGGTGTTCTATGGTTAGTAATAATATATTTAAAGAATATATATATATATTCTTTAGCGTTACTTGCTTCCTTATATAGGATAAAGTAGGTATACTTTATAAGTTAGTCTATAACGATAAGAATGCTATTATAATATACTTCTATAAGAGGTTTTTATGATTTTAGTAATTTAATAATAAAGTTAAGTAATATAGATTACTAGGCGGTTTGTAGCATAAGTAAAGGTTATAGTATACTATAAGGTTGATATTAAGTAGGTTTGCTTTTAAGGTAAACCTTATAATCCTTAATTGCTTTTGCTATATGTTCTCTAGTAACCTTTTCTCTATATTATTATTATAGTTATTTCTAAGTTTTTATGATTCCTTAGTGACTATATGTAAGGTGAGCGTGAAACTCTATAATTGCTTTATTGTTTAGTTTGCTAGGTAGGCTTATGCTAGATCGTCTAGCTATTATTAAGAGTTTAGCTACTAGTATTAGGTCTCTATTATCGTTTCTTTTAAGAATTACCTAGGTTTCTTTAGGTATTAGGATGTTATAGTCTAGTTATCAGCTGAGAGCGTTAGCTCTACTATTATCTAATCCTTTGCGATAGATAATTTTAAAGTTAAATTTAGAGAGGAACTCTAACTATCTAACCTATTGTTTGTTTAATACTTTTAAAGTTATAAAGTATAAGAGATTCTTATAGTCTAAGTATATAAATACTTCATAAATCGTTCCTAAGAGTTTAGGTTTTTATTTTTTAAAAGCTTTAATTATTACTATAAGTTCTTTATTATAGATTTAA
Source organism: Colletotrichum sp. SAR11_59 (assembly GCA_025328345.1). Lineage (NCBI taxonomy): Eukaryota > Fungi > Ascomycota > Sordariomycetes > Glomerellales > Glomerellaceae > Colletotrichum > Colletotrichum sp. SAR11_59. The sequence goes on from JAKMXC010000031.1 coordinate 156,939, forward strand.
TAGTTTAGCTTAAGTCTATAGAGCTTACATAAGAAGAAGGCGTATAGGTATAGCTATTCTTTTAAGTCTTATTATAAAAGTTATGCTTTAAGGGTATAATCTGAGGAGTTTAGTTCTACTTTAAATTATTTAGTAGGGTTTAGTATTATTAGTATTAGTTTGCTGCTAATAAGGTTTTTGATTTTCTGAAAAGCTATTTATTAGGGTTCTTTTTATATAAATAAGGTGTCTTTATAGCTAAGGTTAGTAAGAGCTATATTGATTTTGCTATAGTTCTTAATGAATTTTCAGTAAAAATTAATAAAACCTAGGAATCTTTAGACTTCCTTAAGGTTCTTAGGTATTAGCTATTCTTTAATAGCTTTAACTTTATTTTCTAATATTTAGACTTCTCTAGGGGTAATAATAAATCTAAGGTATTTAACTTTCTATATATAGAATTTGCTTTTCTTAGGTTTAACTAGGAGTTTAGCTTCCTAAAAGGTCTATAAGACGTAGTGAATATCTTCTTTATGTTTCTTAAGAGTTAGTGAGAATATAAGGATGTCGTCTAGATAAATAACTATATAAATATTAACGTATTTATATAAGACTAAGTTAATTATATTCTAGAATGTTGTAGGAGTATTAGTAAGACTAAAGGGTATAATGAAGTACTTAAAATATCCTTTATATGTTCTGAAGGTAGTCTTCTATTCTTCTCCTTGCTTTATTCTGATTAAGTTATAAGTACTTTTGAGGTTAAAGGCTATAAACTAGTTAGCTTTATAGAGGAGTTTTTTTATCTTATTAATAAGTAGTAGTAGGTAGTAGTTCTTAATTATTATTTTGTTAAGCATATAATAGTTAATATATAGTTATAGTTTTCTATTCTTCTTTAATATAAATAGGATTAGACTTCCTGCTAGTAATATTAAAGGTCTAATATAACCTTTCTTAAGGTTTTTATTAAGGTACTTATCTAATATCTCTATCTTAATTAGGTTGAGACTATAGATTTTATTAAAGTATAGTTCTTTTCCTTCTTTAAGAGGGATTTTATAGTTAAAGTTTATATATCTAGGTAGTTTAGTTTCTAACTTAGCTATAAAGAGTTTCTTATAAACTTTATATTCTTCTAGGATAGATAGAAGTAGGTCTTTTAGTTTGAGATCTTTTATTGTTATTAGTTATAATATAGCTTCTTTTGCCTTAAGGTAGTAGATATATTATTTTATTATTTCTTATATTACTAACTTATTTAAGGCTTAGTTTTAATAAGGCTACTTAAGGACTAAGTTATTATAGTCTTAATAGAGTTAGCTTTTACTTTAATCTATCTATAGGTTACTTATTTATAGCTAAAGTAATCTTAGTACTATATTATATATTCCTATATTAGCGATATTAAATTAGATTTTTTCCTTTTAATCTAGGTAACTTATCTTAAGGGGTGTAGTCTTATTATAGATAGTACCTCCTTTATACTTAAATTCTTCTCCTTCTACTATATATAGGGGGTATAGTTGTTCTTTTCCTCCTTATTATATTTCTAGCCTATTGATAGCTTAGGGGGTGATGAAATTTGCCTTAGCTTTGCTATTAATTAGTATAAATATTATTTATTTATTGATAGTAACTTTAAGTTCTATATTATTTTTATATCCTTATAATATTTAGTAGATAGATCTTTTCCTTATTGCTTATTATAATCTATTATTAGTAGGTAAGTTTAGTTTTTTAACTACTTTAGTTATCTAGGGTAGGTGATCTACTTTCCTTCCTATTATGCTTTTATGAGGTTGTTTTCATAAATCTAGACTTATAGGGGTTTAGGTTTAGTTCTTCCTACTCTCTAGGTATATACTTTTTCTTAGTAGTATACTTAGTATTTATCTTGTTAGTATTTATCTTATTTTATATTGTTATTATATTAGCATCTTATAGGAAACTAAAGGCTTAGTCTAAAGATTATGAGGTTATCTTTAAATAGTATTATAGTTTATCTAATTATAGTAGATATTAAGTAGATTTTATAGATAGGTTTATTATTATATCTTCTAAGGTAGAAGTAATAGTTATACTTATCTCCTATATATTCTTTATACTTATTATAGAAATATTATAGCTAGAAGAAGGTATAATAAAGTTAATAGTTAATTCTTAGTGTAAAGTAGTCTTCTATATATAGCTGAGGAATATAGTTTTAGTCCTATTAGTCTGCTAAGGTTCTATAGAAGTATTATTATTACTTATTTTAAAGCGTGTTGATTTCTTAATACTTTAGGAGTTGCTTAACTTTATCTTCTTAATTGTTATGTTCCCTTTTAGAGCTAGAGTTATTAATCTTTAGAATTAGTCTATTATAGTGTTTTATATTTTAGTTAGCTATATCTATTAGGGAGTTAAAGTTATAAAGGATCTTATCTAAATTAAATCTAGACTTAGGTTCTCTAAAGTTCTAGCTGCTAGTTATAGTGAGAAGTTATTATTCTGTTAGAGGATTATGCTGATATTTTAGTTCTTCTTTAGATTCCTCTTTAACTTATTTCTCTATTTCTTAGTTAATTTGCTTAATTTTAGTAGGATTTCTATATATGTTTTTTTAGCGTTCTATATATAAGAGTATAGCTCTAAGTTGTCTTTCCTATATAGGGTTTAGAGGTTCTTCTTAAATATGTTTTAGGTAAGTAAGTTTAGCTAGCTAGAGATATATTAGTTTCTACTTATTATTGTTTTTTAGTTCCTAACTATATATAGTAGATAAGGTGTTAATAAGTTTAAAACGTTAGACCTATAGTATTTTATTAAGTTATTCTATTAGTTTTCTAGCGATCTTATTATTATTTTAACGTATTATTATTAGGGTTTTAAGGTAAGTTTTTAGAATAGTTATATTATATCTTAATCGTTTTAGGTTACTATCTCTTAGGTAGTATCTTAATATTTCCTTATCTTTGAGGTAGATTTAGTAATTATTATTATAATATTTAGTCTATAATTAGGATGTATATGAGGCTTTTGTAATTATATTAACTTATTAAGGTTGTTTAGCTACTAGCTTCTAGGGGAGCTTCTTAGGTTGCTTATAGTCTCTAGTGATATATCTTTATCTATTATAGTTATAGCACTTAAGGTTTTATAGTTTCTTATTATTAAGCTTAGTTATTATATTGAGGTCTATAGGTTTACTATGTTATCTATAGGTAGTGCTCTGCTATATGCTGTTCTAGTTGCTGCGAGGTTAATTATTATTACGTAGGGGGTTATATTATTATATCTAGTTATTTATTCTAAGTTACTATTAGTACTTATAACCTATATTAGCTTCTTAGTATTATTCTTATTCCTTTTTATAGTATTAGTTATCTTATTTAATAGTATACTTTATATAGTTGAGGAAACTAAGTAGCTTATCTACCTTATTAAGTTTATCTTTTATATATCTTTTAAGTTTTAGGTAAAAGGTTTCTACTTTGCTTTTCTCTATAAGATTAAGTATAAAGATAATTTAGTAGAATTTAGCTATATAAGCGGAAGCTAACCTTATTTAACGTAATAGTCTTAGTTCTCTCTAGGCTTATTAGGTCTTATTAGGTTTCTAGAATATAGAACGTAAGGCTTATTTATAGCTTATGAAGCTATAGAAGATACTTTTAACTTCTTAGCTATATTAGTCTAAGGTTTTACTTAATTACTTACTCTAAAGGGGTTTAAACTAAGCTAAGGCTTTTTCTTATAGAAAGGTAGTAGTATAGATTATACGTTCTGTTTTGTTTTAGAAACTATTATTGTGAAAGGTGTAGTATATACGTACTTATATTAGATATCTTTTGAGTTTTTTAGGATTTCTATTAAAAGGAATAAGTAGTATAAGTTTAAGATAGTTTTATCCCTCTAGGGGGGCTATAATAGTATTAGTAGTAGCTTATAAGGTTTATACTTCTTCCTCTAAGGTATAAGCTTGCTTAGTATATGCTTAGAGTTCTATAAGAGCTGCTAAGTTTTTATTAAATATATATTATATTTCCTTAAAGTTGCTATTAGTTTTTATAAGCTATTATTAGAGCTCTTTAGTCTTATCTTCCTTATTAGTCTTATCTTTATCCTTTATATTTTAGTCTTTAAGTTTCTAAGCTAAGCTTTAAGAAGCTTACCTACTTAAGGTAGAGGAGGATCTAAAGGTAGGGGATTTAATAGAAGCATAAGAAGATATCTTATCTATACTATTTAGTAGGTATTAATAGTTAACTTACTAAATAAAAGTAATTAAAATATTATAGTTAGCTATCTAATAGTAAGGTTTACTAATAGAAGCTAGGGATTAATATATAGTAATAGTATATTAAGGTTATAGTTTAGGTTATAAGTTATAGGCTAATAGTAGATTAGGTCTTTAGAAGCTAAAGTGATTAGTCTTAAACTTAATAAGTAATTTATAGTAAAAGTAAGCTAAGAGTATCTTAAGGATAAATATTAAGTTAATTGCTAAAGAGCTATAGAAATATAACTATAAGCTAAGCTTAAGGTTACTCTATATATAAGTCTTAAATAGTAGTTTTTATCTACTTCTAGGTGATTATTTATATATATAAGTGATTACGATTAGTTAGCTAGGCTAACTGATTACTAAGCGTCCTTTCTTATGCTCTACTGATTGTTTCCTTATCTTATTATTATATAACTTATACTATAGTTCTTCTATACTAAGTAAGTCCCTGCTGTTCTTATGATCCTGTAGTATAAATATCCTATCCTAGCCGCCTGACGCCTAAGTAGGTCGTTCAGCTGTTATCCTTGTTTATGGGTCGTAACAGAGCGCTGTAAAGTGGGACTGGTTTCCTGGGATGGGGTTCTTACGGCAGCCTGCAGGGCTCACTGGGTCAAAATTGCCGAGGCGTATAGGGCTACACTAGTGTGGGTGGGAGGGCTAGTAAATATTCAATTTAGCGAGGGTTTCTACTTTTTTAAGGCTTCTGATTGGCTGATGGTAGTGAGGGTGGTTGGCCTGTGCGTTGAGGGCGGTTGGTCTGTGCGCCCTATCTTAAATACCCTGCTGAGGTACGCCTCTAACTTCTTCTTTTTTCCCTACGCTTACTATAAATTAGTAAATCTCCCCTACTTATATAGCTTTTTATGCAATCTTATACTTTCTATTATTAATTAGATTAGATTCTAATTTGAATAGTAGTATATATTATCCTAATAGGTCCTTAGTATAACCTCCCCCCCCCTATACTTCTACTTTAATCTATATAAGTCTTTATATAATAATACCTTATATCCTCTATATATATCTATATAATAATATAGCTCTCTCTAATAGCTCCCTCCTTAATAAGAATAGTAACTTTAGTATTAACTCTAATAAGCCTATTAATATCTATATAGAGGATAGTAACTCTAAGTTTAAAGAGAATTTTATATATAAGCTTATCCTAGCTAAGATTAGAGATATATAGCTCCTACTTACTCTTATAAAGTATTTTAAAGAGAATAGACCTTTTCTAGCTTTTTTAATATTATACTACTTTATATATAAGTATATAGTTCTACTTCTATTCTATATTTTTACTAACTTCTTTATAGATATAGTTAAAAGTATAAATAATTATCTCATTAAGTATATCCTTAATACTGAAGATCTTAAGGTAATATATTTCTATATAGTTTTATATATACTTTATTAATCTATATATAGATATCTAACCTTATTACTTCTTATTCTAAGTATAGTAAGTTTAGTTAGTATATATATAAGATTCTTAATATAAAGTAAGCTTAAAATTATAACTTATTCTTAATCTAAGTATATAGAACTAAGTATCCTAATATAGAGGTATATACTAGCTATAAGAGGGAGAATAGCCTCTTCTTAGAGTATATAGTCCTATCTATATATATAGATATATATAGTAGCTATATATATAATAGTAGTACTTCTAGATACTCCTTTAGTTTATATTAATCTATATATCTTTTATTCTTAAGTATTATTTTACTAACTTCTATATAGTTACTAAGGAGAAAGTTATAACCTTAGATAAGACTACTAAAGCTTCTACTATTATACTTAAGCTTAGCTAAAAGCGTATAGTTTCTATCACCCTTAAGCTTACTTATATAAAAGTGATTAAGGTTACTTATACTAAATATATATTTATTTTAATATTATATAATACTTCACTTAACGCTATATAGTCTATTAGTAATATACTTATTTCTATTATAAAGAAGTATAGTAAAATTAGCTTTAGTAGGTTCTATTTTATTCTAATATTATCTATATAATTACTAATAGTATTATTAGATATTAATAAGATCTTAGAGCTATTTACTACCTCTAACTAGGAGTAAGCTTATCTACTTACGTCTAACTAGTCTTATATATATTTCTATTTCTCTATAGAATAGTCTTTAGCTTAGTTATAGGTATATAGGACTATATATATAGGGTTAGTATAATACTAGCGTTTTAGTATTAATATATAAGGTTAGTAAACTAGATACCTCTATATAGGGTTTTATAGCCTTATATAGGGGTTTTAGCCTTATTTAGTTCTACGTTTTTAGGTTTTTAAATAATATTATGTTACTCTTAGTTATATACTCCTTTATAATTTATAATACTTTATAATCTTCTAACTATAGCTAGTTAACTTTAACTAGACTTAAAACTATTCTACTAAACGATTATAGAGAAGTTTAAGCTTAAATAGATAAATAATATAATTATAACTTTTCTTTTTAATTTATATTAGTTAAAAATATCCTTATTAACTTTAAAATAATATTTTTACCTCTAAGATGTCTATTATAAAATCTATATAGAGTTTACTCTTAAATTACTATAGTAAATTCTTAAGCTCTTCTTTAACTACTACCTAGCTAATCTAAAACTCCTTACTTATTTATAAACTGAGGGGTTTATAATCTTATAATATAGTCTCTAAGATATCTAAAAAGTATATTAGTTATAGCGTTATTAAAGTCTTAAGTAATCCTAAATAGTATTTTATAAAGCTATTTAATACTTATAATCTATAGATAAAGTTACTTAACTTATATTAAACTTTAGGTAAGAATTCCTCTATATATTTATACGCTAGTGAAGCTATATTATTAGCTAAGATATCCTTTATAAAGTATATTATATAGTCTTCTTTAAGTAAGTTTAAGCTTAATTAAAAGAGATATAGTACTAGTAGAAAAGCTAGACTACTTTAGGCTCTAACTTTATCTAGTTACTTAATACTTATAATAAATTACTTCTATTTAGGATTAAGATATATACTATAATTAATATATACTCCTATTATATTATATAGTTTTATATAGGGTTTTCTATATATACTACATAGTTTATACTTACTTAATATCTTATAGTTTTATAATAATAAGGTATTATACTTTATATAATATAGTTAGATCGTAAAGTTAAAATAGCTTTAACTACTAGTAACTAGTAGTATTTATTATAAGAGCGTATAAAAGAAGTATAGTCTTATCTAAGTAAAGCTATTTTAATTAGCTTCTATAATTACTAGATCTTTAGTAAAAATATCTATAACGTTAAGATTAAAGCTTAGTAGAATTAGCTATACTAATCTTAATCTACTTTTTAATATATATATTTTATATTTAAACTATATATTACTATATCTAATAAGTCTAGGAATATCTATTCTAATTATAAATATTAAGGCTCTTCTACTTAAATTTTCTAGTAGATAAGATTATACTTTTATTTATCTTTATACTTCTTATCTATAAAGATTTTACTAACTTTATATATATCTAGAATAACTATTATATTTAGTTATAAATAAATTAACCTTATATTATTTATAGTTAGCCTTAGATAATATATTACTACCTTAAGCTTAAAAAAGGATAAGACTTTATATAACTTATTAACTAAACTAAGCTTTAAGAGATACTAAGTATTCTATAATAAGAAGAGTTAGATCTAAATTAATTCCTATTATAATCTATAATAGATATATATAAGAGGATTATTTTATTAACTCTAAGTTTTCTAGATATTATAGACTTCTATAGATTAAAATACCTAGGTATTAAAGCGTATAACTTTCTATAGTAGTAACTAAATTGTTATATTACTTTAAAATAAGAGCTAATATTTAGATTACTACTAAAATAAGATAGTAGAGTCTAATAAATAAAAGAATATTTTTATTAGTTTGAGATTAATATTAAGTAAATTGAAATAATACTAGTTAAGGATACTATAGATATTATAGAATAGGTTTTTTACTATCTATTCTATATAGATAGAACTATTCTATAATAGAATATCCTTAGTTTCCTTAGAGTAAGCTATATTAGTATTATTATACTTTACTATAATTTCCTCTTACTAAACCTCTTTAACTTTAGTTACTTTAGTATCCTTAAGTTTCTTAACTTTTAAATATATATATTTCTAAGAAGTAGCTCCTTTTACTTATTATTCTATTATATCTTTTGCTTTTTATATAGGCTTTCGTTTAGTTTAAGTCTAAGGTTAAGATTTAACGTTAGGATTAATCTTAGGAGAGGGTTTTTTTATAGGTTACTATTTTAGCTAAAATTTCTTTAAAACTTATAGATTAAGATTAATTAGCTTAACTTAGTTCTCTAATATAAGTATAATTATAAATATACCTTTATTAGGAGAGAAGCTAGTAAGTTTAAGAAATAAACTAATATCTATAGTATTATATATAGATCTATAGAACTCTAAAATATCTATACTTATAGGATTCTTTAGGTTAATAAGTATTACTTTTTAGTTTTAATTTAGAAATTACTTCTCTATAGTAAACTTTATAATAATATAGCTTATTATATCTTTATAAGATAAGTACTTTAACGTCTAGAGGAATTATACTTTACTATTAAATTTCTTTATTAGTTAAGCGTAGGTATATATCTTAACTAGTAGTCTATTAATATTAGTTTTATAGAATAAAGCGATATAAAGATAGATATTAATATTAATAGTTAGGTTTAGGATTAATTTAGCTTATCTTACTTTAATATTATTAATATATTCTATTAAGCTTTAAATAGTAGTAGTAAGAAACTTTATAATATCTAGAGTATAAAGCTTAGATTTAGTAGGGTTTATAGTCTTTATAAATAGGTTCTATTAGAACTTTATTAACTTTAGTATTAGTATAGGACTTTTAAATTTATCTATATAAGTTAGGTTAATAGTTTCTAGTTCTAAAACTATAGAAAAGTTAGCGCTATAATATATTTATACTACTTAAGTACTAACTAACTTAGTAGTAAAGTAGTTAAATCTAACCCTCTTAAGGTAATAAGTAGATATACTAATATAGCTATAGATAAGATATAATAGATCTATATAACTTTATATAGAATTATATAGAAGTATAGAATATTTAATATGCGTGCTTGCTTAGCTATACGCCTAAATCTATATCTGTATTTAATTATTTATAGCTGACTTGGGTCTACACGGTGGTGTAGCTGTAGCCTTGGGGTTTACCTGTATTGGGTAATTTCTGAATTTTGACCTAGTGAGCCCTGCAGGCTGCTGTAGTTCTCCACAAGCCGACGGGATATCGAAAAAGTGAAATTTTCGCGAGTCTGCCCCTGGTAGAATGAATCATCAAGGCTTCATGGTATCTAAAAGAACCAATTCACCTGCCGAGACTCATGTTGGGACATGGAAGCTGGGAAAGCAGAATGCAATGTCATATCCGTCTATCTATTATCTAAATGCACATCCATGTGATCCAATCTTTTTGTCTATCCGTCCGATTACCATCAGAGGTACTGTAATGGCCTCTTCTTTGTTCGTAAATCAACTTTCCAGCAACCTAGCTGCGATGGACGTGTCCCGCTGCCGCCGCCGTACCCAGCCAGCCCTCCCGCTCTCGGTGGGGAGTGATGACACTGCAATTCTCCGATGTGCCCGTCGTCTGTTCATTGACATTTACACTCCACTGCGACTTTGCCCCGGTCTTTTCTAACTTTCGCTGGAGATAAGCCGCTTCGATAGCCTCGAGACTTTGATTCTTCGTCTCAGTCATCCAGATAGCGCAGAAGATCACGCTGAGCAGCGTGCAGCCTCCAAAGAAGAAGTAGGGACCGTAGGATGAAGCAGCCAGGAATGGCGGCGTGGTCAGTGCCACGACAAAGTTGGCAAGCCAGTTGGAACACTGCCCCAGCGCCGCGCCGCTTGATCTTGTCTCACGAGGGAGGCTCTCGACCAAAAACGCCTTCATGCAGATCGCCCAAGTCATGTTGAAAACAATCGCGAACATGTAGATGGAAATAATGACGACCCATCTCCCAGCACCATCGTCTGGATGGACCAGGTCCGCGGCGTACATCGATCCTATCAAGAACATGACGATGGTGATGCCGATGCCTCCCACAAGAGTCGAAGTACGTCGTCCCCACTTGTCGGCGAAGATGGTGGCCGGGATGGTTACCACCATGATCAGCAGGGCCGAGACTCCAGATGCGAGGAAGGTTGCTTCCTCTGAGGCCATGCCTGCTTGTCGAAACATGAGTGGGGCGTAGTATAATACTCCGTCAATCCCACTTGTTTGTTGGAAGATCAACAAGAGGCACCCAAAAGCAGTACGGGAGCGGTACGGCCCAGAGAAGGCCTTGCGGAAGTCCTTGAATGTCTCTTGGATGTTTTGAAGCATGCTCAATTTGGGAGACTGGACAGTGACTTGACCCTTTTGAGCTAGCATCTCTTGCTGCTCTTCCTGACTGATCCCGAGTTGTGAAACGACCAAGCGAGCCTTCTCGACACGGCCCTTTGCCATCAGCCACCTGGGAGATGGCGGCACGAGAAGAGTTGTCGCAGCAAAGCCAAAGCCAAGGATAGACTCGACAGCCAGGGGCACTCGCCATGAAGCGGATGACCCAGCAATGCGCCCTGTGCCATAGCACATGAAGTACCCCAAAGCAAGCCCGACTGTGAGCATGAACTGGGAAAATGCGACCCAGAATCCTCTTGTGTTCGCCGGGGTGATCTCGCAGACCTGGACAGCAACGGTGCTGACGAATAATCCTGTTCCCAAGCCCTTGATAGCTCGGCCAGCGATGAACATTGCCAGGTGTACAGCGCCACACTCGATGGCGGCTCCGACTCCAAATACGGCTGCGCCAGTAGAAATCATGGCAATTCGGCCGAGCTGGTCTGCCAGCATGCCGGCGAGCAGGGCACTGATTGTTCCGGTTATAAGAAGAGTCGAGACAATGGCTCCGTGTACAGTTGCCGAGAATTCGCCAAAGGACTCGGTGAAGGTTGTCATTGCTGTGATTGGGCCGATGCTACCGGTGTCAAGTCTAAAATTTATCAGTTAAAACTCTTCTCAATTATCAGGAAGGAAACGTACCCCCATAACATCATGACGGCCCCGGTGGCAATTGACGCTCTAACATAGAGCGCCGGCATCTTCGTGAATTGCATTCTCTTGGAGACTCGAGCTTTGAGTTATCAGATGAGAATTTTACTACAATTCAGACTGGCTACCGACAGCGCGGCCGTGGGTTGTGCCCGTCCGGAATACTTTAAACATCTTTGGGGCCCGCATGCTGAGCCGGTGGCTGCGTCTGGCTTTGCTCATAGATTTCTAATCGTGTCTCGATCAGGCATCGAGCCGACCGGTTTTCCCACAAGGAGAAAACCCGATAAGAGCCGCACATGACACGATGATTGGGTTTCTTAAGGTCATGCTTGTGAAAAGGTCTCTTTCACCGCAAACGTGCTTGTGACATGTAGTTGATAATGACTCGGCTCGATTGCCAGTTCTCAAGGTCCTCGTGCGCACACTTTTCACGCAGCGCCAGACATCGTCGGATTTACCAGCTTTGGAATGGCCGGCAACTTTTCCAGCTGGCATCAGTTGCCGCATCGCTGCCAACTGCTGCGTAAGTTCGGCAAAGCTGCTGCTAGATTGAAAAGCGAATCCGAGATTGACACGGATCAGATTGCGCCACTTGCGCTGCCGGATTAGGCAGAATAAGCGCTTCAATTTGAAAAGGGAAATTTGCCGAAAGCCTGACATGTCTGACTATTGCTGACTGTACCCAGGGACTGTCGCCTCTCCAAAAAGGAAATATTGCCGACCTCATGTTGCTTCATGTCCACCGGACTCTTGATACACTCGGAAACGTCTTTTTCGCTTCCATATCATACGATCGCCATTGACTCATAAGGTACATTGTGAACTATCGTCACCCGCATGATTGAAGCCAACAACAATACGGACCTTGTAAGCACTTGTCCTGTTGGTTTACCCTAAGCGGCGAAGAATAAGTCGACCGGCTTCTCGCCAAACTGCAGGTGCAGCTAACGGGACTATGCTAATGCATTCACCAAGAAGCTAGTCTTCGCGCCCTTGGAAAGACTTGAAACACCCCGTGGATCACTTGAGAATTGGAATCCATTCGCTTACACTACTGTTGAGGTTCCAGGCCATCAACGCTCTGGAAGTTCCCTAAGTCCCCGCACTGACGTGTTCTTGTGTTCCACCGGAACGATTTCCTGCTTCTGTCCCGCATAACAACCCATACTCTCGTATCTGTTTCCCTCTCCACAAACTCTTCATGTCGGTGTCCGAACAACCAGCCGGACTTTGATTCACGGCCTCGAAAGTATCGGACTCTTGTCTCGCGCAAAATGCCGCGTTCGTTCCAACTCCAGTCTAGTGCGGGCAAGTTTTTCGACGTCTTCCAATAGGAGACATCCTGGCTTACGCCCCCTGTTTGGGGCTCTAAACAACATGCGGTCGCATCATGGATGGTGGGCCCTCACGTTGTCAACTGCTCAGCAAGCCAGCTTGCACTAACCTTGTGCAGCTTGACATGTCGGCAGCGAAAGCTGAAGTGCGACGAAGCCAAGCCTACGTGCGGACAGTGTACGAAATCTGATAGAGAATGCATCTTTTTACAAGACACGAAGTTCCGCCATTTCGACGTCCAGGGTCTGCTTGGGCAAGGACAAGAGAAGACATTCGCAGGGCGTGCTGTTACTGATGGACTGTTTGCCAAAGACCATGTTTGGATTGACATTCCCGGCGCTCGTGAGTTCACCCTGGCTTCAACTCTATAGTGGACGGAGAGGTTGCTGACTGACCCTCAGTTACGTTTGTGAACATCGCAAACCCATACGAAGATGACACGACGGCTTTCGAAGACGAATTGCTATTGCGGCATGCTGGTGATGGACTTACTTGTACTCGCTCCGACGATATCCCGCCGGCCCGGTGGGATAGCACCTTACCGACGCCTCCCTCGCAAGATTCAGGAAGCCAGCTTGATCCAGACGCAGTGTCGCGGATAGATTGCACTCAAGAGCTTCCCAGAGAAATTCAAGACACACCGGATATCTTGTTGAACGACAGTAACATCGGAACTTTCGAAACTGTATCTCCTCCTACAGAGAGGGGCCCTCGAAGCTCTGTTGTCTACACACCACCGATACTCGAACCAGACGATGATGTTCCTGTGGATGAAGACATCAACGACCCAGAAACAAGTGTCCTTGGGCTTCAATTACTCAGACATTTCCGAGAAGGTCCAGGGCAATGGTACAGCGAATCTTTTGAGTAAAGATAGTTATGGACTAACTTGTGCGAATAGGATGGATCTCTTCGACACGAGTGCCCACTTCTCTTGCAAGATACCAATACGAGCAACTACACGGCCCCTGCTCAAATCAGCCATTTGCGCCCTAGCGGCGAAGCATCTATCACGAACTCAAAGCGACACCTGCGAGAAACAATCTACCCGCAGCGCTAGAGCATCACTTTGCTCTCCGACTTCCTGGACACCAGATTGGCAATACCACGCCGTCCGATACTACCACCAAGCGATCCGCTGCTTGAAGCATGCTATTGCTCTCGGTGGATACGATGATACCCGAGACATGGACGGTGGTCGACACACCGATACCTTCGCTGCAGTTGCCATTCTGTGCATGTACGAGCTGATGAATGCTCCGGGGAACGCATGGAAGGCGCATCTGACGGCTCTGCCCCTGTATTCGGCGTCAGATAGTAACCTTAGTGGCTGCTCGCCAGTACCCATCCCACAGTCCCCAATCAAGGGACCAATATTCTGGAGCTTGGCTAGGCAGGACTTTCTCTGCGCATGTAAGTCCTTTTGGGAGGGTATCTCTTCTTCATTCAAAGGACCATAGAACTAATCGAATGATTGACAATAGTCATTAGCGAGACGCAAACTCGTCTGAACCTCGACCACGTTCGGCTGTGGCAGAACTTTGGCCTAGCGACAGACGAAAACAGCCTTCTCCTCCCCTTCAGCCCCTTCTGTACTGCCGATATCCGTGCCTCGACCGACGTAGACGAAGACTCTAAAAGTAACGAGCTCCTCTGGCTCCTCGGAAAGGTCGTAAACTTCATCACCTCGGGAGACGGCATCAAACCGGAAGACTACTCCAGACCAGCGGGCCAACGCATGTCTCTTGGGGTCACACAAGAGCTGCTGCTCCAGCGATGGGAAAAGCTTGAGATGGAGCTGCAAAGATGGTATGAAAGCCTCCCACCGACTTTTGCCCCGAGTGCCAGAACCAAGTACACGACATCGACGGAGGGCGGAGAAAATGTCAAGGATATGGAGATGATATGGTACGACATACCCATGTGCGCAGCAACAATGCAGAGCTATCACATGGCCTGCATTTTGCTACTGGTTAATCGGCCGCAAGAGTCGACAGCGATCCGTTCGACAGTGTCAGCGCGTCTGAGGTCATATCGACTGATCCAAAGGGAGGTCCTCCGACACGGCAAGGAAATATGCGGGATCAGCCTGTCAGATCCCCCAGATGCTGTCCGTATCCACTCCGTGCAGCCACTATTTGTTGCGGGGCAGTCGTTCCACGAACGACCGGAGCAGGAGTTGGTCCTGAAGCTGCTCTCTGACATCGAAACGGAGCTCGGATGGGCCACGAACTATCAGGTCAGGAAGTTGACTGATGAATGGAAGGTGAATGAGGACGATTATTGGGAGCCCCTGATGCGTAATCGCGTTTTCTGTTAATACGACATCATGATAGAGCTTTTTGTTACCTATTTAAATAGACGTCTGCCTTTTTAGCGTATCCTCTGTCATCACATATGGTCGCTGAGGCGCCAGATGACGAAGTAGACTTTTGTGGCCTGCTCCAAAAGAAATCAGCTTTGGGGCACCAAGGCCTTGAGGAGTAATGGTCCTCATCGGAGGGGTTATAAACAAGCAAGCTATCCAAAGCGGCGATCTTTGGTAATGGTCAGAAAACAGTAAATCATTACATGTGCTCGCGAAGGTTGGTAAGTCCCATGGTCGTATTGCGGGTATTCTGCAGGTGATTGTGCAGCATGCAGCCACCACTTGAGGAGGCCCCCGCCGATCTTTCTTGTAGTCTAGCCTCCCGACTAGGAGGATAGACCTGGACTAACTGTCTATAAATGGAACCGAAAAGGTTCTCAGTGCGGGTGGATAGGTGGAGACTATCCATCATTAACGAGAAGATCATGTTCCTTGGCTAGAGTCTCCGTGCGCAATTCTGAGCTTGACGCGAAATGTCAAGAACGCTTTCCGCTATCCTAGGACAGCAAAGTTTACCGGTAACAAACATTCAGGCCTTGGACTCCGGCGTGTCTATAAGCAATGGGTGGCGTTCGCCGTTTGGCCTCAGATTTCTTGAGACTACGTCCTTCTCAACGTTCTTGGTATTCTTGCCCGGGCCTTGGCTAGCAATTCTGTGATGTTGACAGCTTTAATCGGCGCAGTTCTGGCAATACGGCGCAGGAGACGAAGATCATGCGTGGAGTCCGATAATTCTAACCTCAGGACCTTGACATCTACAAGACCAGAACTGCTATTTCTTTAGTTTAGCGGAAGAAATCTCAGTTCCTTACGTCGAGATCCTCACGGACCGTCTCACTTTACATGCTGTGTCAACCAAACTGTCAAAATGAGGCTCTACCGCACTTCCGCGCAACTGGATAGCGGCCGTCTCTGCGAGTTTCAGTGAGATGAACGGAATACAAACCGCCAGGACGATATTGACCCATTCAGTCGCAGGGCGCGGAGATGGGCTGGGATCAATCCTCGTCAGGGGCGGGAGCGGTTGGACGCGATATTGGGAGGAGATTTGGGGCTTCTGTTGATGAACGATAGATCAATACTCCGTAAGTGCCATCCAATCATTTGGCGACAACCGAATTGAGACTACCGAGACCCAAAACTTGCCATTCTTTCAGGCTGCATCATGCAAGGAGGCGCTTCGGTACGCCCCATATATGCTCGTGATGGCATCATAATCGTCAGCGTCAACCATCAATCTGATTACTCAAACGAAGTGTAGTGCAGTGTTCATACAGAATTGGAAAACCTAGCCGATCAGCCAACCACGAGGACGTGTTAGCGATACCGAGCCTATGGGTTACTGGCGGGGAATTAGGAAAGTATTAGCGGAGAGCCTCAGAGGCTAGAGGTCAAGCGTCATTGTTTCAACTTGATTGAAGCTCGAGCTACACAGGCTTAGTATGAAGTCGGGATTTTCCCGCTACCGTAGGTAAAACCCGAGAAAGCAAACGTGGTTGCGTAGGTCCATCCTACTTGGGGAATCTGATCGCAGCGGATAGCTCCGGAGTTGGTTTCTCTCTTACTCTCGCTCAAATGAAAGGGGTCGTTGATTGCATGCGCCAGTACGGGGCCTTGCCAGCTATGGAGAGTAAGAAACTTGATATTAGGTGTTCCTGAATCCACCTACCCGCTGCCCAGAGTCTTGGCTCTCACTTTCGGCTTAGTTCACCAAACAGCCGCCCGGTTTTGGTAGTCTTGCCGCTGTGTGGGCCCTTGGCCACTTTATCGGATTCTGCTCGAGCCTCACTGTTTAGACTTGTTATTAAAGTCCGAAGGTAGTTCACGATGAGCTGACCTGTTGGTTCTCTGTGTCAATCTCCTTTTCAACGTCTCTTTCCAGTGTTAACTTCAGCTTCGACTCAAGTTCGCGCCGGCGTGATCGAGTCATTCGTTTATCGACTTCACGCATCCGTTCTTTAACAAAAACCACATTCGTTCCACCCCACATTCCGCTACAATGCGTTTCTCAGCATCCGTGATCCTTGCTGCCGCTGCCGCCAGCACGGCCTCCGCTCAGTCGGTCGTCGGCACGGCGTACGGCTTTGCCACCGGCGTCACCGGCGGTGGCAGCGCTAAGGCTGCGACCCCGTCCTCCGCCGAAGAGCTGGCCGAGTGGCTTTCCGACGACACCGCCCGCACCATTGTTATCGACAAGGAGTACGACTTCACCGGCGAGTCGGCCTCTGGAGCAGGATGCGACCGCAAGAGCTGCAGCTCCACCAACGGCGGACAGCTGTACCTCGGAGACCTGTCTTGCGGAACCAGCGACAACACCGTCGCTACCGTCACCTACGACGTCGCCGGCACCGAGCCTCTGGTTGTCGGAAGCAACAAGAGCATCATCGGCTCCAACGGCAAGGGTGTTCTCAACGGCAAGGGTCTTCGCATCCAGAAGAACGCCAAGAACGTCATCATCCAGGGCATCACCATCACCAACCTCAACCCCGGTGTTGTCTGGGGAGGTGATGCCATTGATCTCCAGGTAAAACTCTATGCGACTTCTCAAATCATTCTGTGTCGATTGCTAACATTCTTGTAGGGAGGCAACGATGGTGTCTGGATCGACCACAACAAGATCTCCCTGGTCGGCCGTCAGTTCATCGTCAGCCACTACGACGGCTCCCGCGCCACCATCTCCAACAACGAGTTCGACGGTGTCACCACCACCTCTGCCTCCTGCAACGGCAACCACTACTGGACCATGATGCTCAACGGTGACGGCGACCAGATGACCCTCGATCGCAACTACTGGCACGACGTCTCCGGCCGCGCCCCCAAGCTCGGCGAGAAGGGAACCTTCCAGGCGACCAACAACCTGTTCTCTAACATGAAGGGTCACTCCTTTGAGCTTTACTCCGGCACCGTCTCCCTGATCGAGGGTAACGCCTTCGAGTCCGTCGACACCCCCTACGATGGCGAGGCCTACTCCAACAGCTTCAACGTCCCCGACGCCTCGTCCGCCAGCTCCTGCACCTCTTCCATCGGCCGTGCTTGCCAGGTCAACAGCGTCGACTCCTCCAGCGGTACCTGGAAGGCTCTCAAGGAGACCACCGCCCTGTCCACCTTCTCCAAGCTTAAGGACTACCTCGTCGAGCCCGTCGCTGCCACCGGCGTCTCCGCTCTCGTCAAGGGCAGCGCTGGACCTGCCAACGTGGGCTCCTCCACGGCCGCCACCCCTACCACCGAGACCGAAGAGACTTCCACCGAGGAGACCGCGAACGAGGAGAGCTCCGCTGCCGCGACCACCCCTGCTGCCACCGAGCCTGTCACCGAGGAGACCACCACCGAGGAGCCTGCTGCCGCGGAGTCCGGTTCTTCTTCGACCGTCACTGCCCAGGCCTGGAGCCAGTGCGGTGGCAGCGGCTGGACTGGCGCCACGACTTGCGCCGCAGGAACCTCTTGCGTCGTTCAGAACGAGTGGTACTCCCAGTGCCTCAGCTCCGCCGCCAGACGCAGCATGAAGTCGCTCCGTCGCATCTAATGCAGCGTCATGGATATTCAATCTGAACATATTCTAAAGTCGCCAACGCTTCTTGTAAATATAAATGAGAGATGTAGCATCTGTAACATTAATCAACTACTATGACGATATCCGTTTCATTGAATCATATTTACTCATCGACGCGTTATCCTGTTGCTTTTCACTGGTGGCATCTGGTCCATCAATTACGTATAATCCCTAGTAATTTCCGTAGATCTGGCATGGTGGTCACGGGAGGAACATCTACAGCATCTCCAGCTAACATGATTCTGTCTAAATTCAGTGTTGCTAGGAATCCCAGAATAAGAGCCGTTGCAGCTCAGTCACTGATTACTTAGGCTACACGGTCACATCTAGAGTATGAATGCATATAATATGCACTTAATATTGGTGTCGTGTCCGTCTGACCCCTCCTTAGATCTTACCACTACAGCCTCTTTGGAGGGGCTTTATCTATCATCAAAGTCGCCTTTCCTTTGCCAACACTTGTTTCCCTTTCACGGGTGATCGAGGGGAACCTGTCATTCATTTGAGAGAGTCCAGCAGCGCAAACGAATGAATGGTGGTTCCTAGGACTTATTTACCCAAAGTTCACTTGATAGTACTTCTGTGCCAGTAATATCAGCATGCGCTGTTTTGGTCGTCTAATAGGGTAATTTGCGACCTCTTATCATTCAAGCCAATCGTATTTTCAGTGGCAGGACTTATGTTCAATGAGTCGCCTGGCCCGGATGACGAGTGCGACTCGTCCGATGCAAAAGCCACTTTTATTGGACTGTGTAGCTAAGAGACCTGCATGAATAAATCTTCAGTGGAGAAGTGGTACGATGCTCGTCGTGTTGGTTCGCTGCCATGGGTCGACGTAGTACCGTGATGTATGGAGGACCCACGGCATGGATTGGAATCCTCTATTTGAACTGGAAGCTGTAACACCCCGCATTTTGTGCTTCAAAAATTGATCAAAAACACCAAAGCCAACGGAGGTACTGAGGAAATCACCATAAGAATCTGAGGCATGGGCGATAACTTCGAACCCCGTCGCGTGCGTGTGGGCATCGTGGGTGCCGGCATCGCCGGCTGTTGTCTATCAATCGGCCTCCTTGGCAACCCTCATCTTGACGTTCACCTGTTCGAAGGACACCCCAACGTTCGATTCCGAGGGTTTGGTCTTGCTCTGCATGCGAATGCCATCAAATCCATGGATCTCATATCACCGGAAATCAAGAAGGCGTACTTTAAAAAGTCCCACTTCATGGCCAACGAAGAAGACATGGAGATGGCAACCCAATTTTTCCTTTCTGCCGGAAAACATGCAGGAACTCTGGTTGCAGAATTGGGGAGAGCTAAAGGAAGAAGGACGGTCCATCGAGCACACTTCATCGAAGGACTCTTGGAAGACGAGGTCATGCCCAAGGAGCGACTGCATTTTGGCAAACGCTTGGTCGACATCGAGGAGAATGCTATCACAAAGGAGGTCAAGGTCAGTTTCGAGGATGACACAGATGATACTTTCGACGTCGTGTTTGGAGCCGAAGGGGTTTTCAGCCCTACAAGGAAATTCATCCTTGGGCCCGAACATCCGGCTACCAAGCCTGTCAACCACGATGAATGGCGGCAGTTTCATTCAGCAATCCCCATGACAAGGGCCAAACAAATCATTCCCCAGTATTGCATCGACAACGCCATCGGCTATTGCACCCCTTATGGATTCATCATCGGCATTCCAGTCGATCTCGGACAAACTTACAGCATAGGTTGCTTGCAAAGAGACACCAAATGCCCGCAAAAAGGGGAGCCATTCAACTCGGGTCTGTGGAAAGGATTTCTGCCAGCAATTGATGCACTTATATCTGTAAGTATTTGTGTGCGACACCATGAGCAAACGGCTGGCTGAACCATGTGGACTAGGCCGTCGAGAAAAGCCACAATGAGGATTGGAGCTTGCAAGACCACGAGCATGCACCGACATATTACAAAGGACATGTGGCCATGCTTGGTGATGCCGCCCATGCAACCCTACCCCACGCAGGAAACGGAGCTGCCCAAGCCATCGAAGATTGCTCCATACTAGCAGGCATCTTCAATCGGCTAACATCGGTTGACGAGATTAAGCCAGGTTTGAAAGCCTTCGATGAGATTCGACGGCCGCGAAGTCAAAAAGTTGTGGGCATTACGAGAGAGTTTGGCAGGTTGTACAGCCAAGACGGAGACAAGATTGACTTGGAACACATGCGGGCTCGAATGAAGGAAGGTGGTATGTTCACAAATGGGGTAGACATGGACGCTCAAGTCAAAGCCGCAGTTGACGCTTTCGAGAGATACAGGATGGAGTTATGAATTATGAAACCCTAAAAGTTCAGCTCTGAATACCATGCTTATGTCGTTACAATTCTCCCATAACCCAATGGCTTGTGAGATCCTAGGCGCCTCTAGCGCCTGTTTGCCCTTTCCTATCGGTAAATGCTGGCTAATCATCAAGTGCTGTCTGCGCTTCCAGTATGCATGAGACAAAATTGGGAAACCTTCCCCTCGAGATGGTGGTTGCTCAACAGGATATCTGTCAAAGTAATTACGGGCACTATAGCAAAATGTGAGAATGACACCGAAACCGAGGAAGGCATAGCTTACGCAGCGCACGACCTAGTTGAGGATGAGATTGTCAGTAATTGTTCGTTAGAGCACGCGCGGAGAGACTAGATACTTACACCGCTACCCAGGCATGAACTCAGAACAGGCGCAGTACCGGCGCCGTTGGACGGGCTGACGCAGACTCTTTGTGAACCAAAGTCCCCGTGTTGACTTCCAGGCTCCTCACACTTTGCACACATATCAGTAAGACATTCTTTTGGTTGAGGGTATTATCGTACACAGTAGGTGTTGGTCTAGGATAGGTTAGCTGATTACGATTCTGGTCAATTTTGCGAGTGAACTTACGTAGCCAGACGGGCATGAGGCTCCGGCGGGCTTGCCCCATCCGGCGTTGCACCAAGCAGCATTGGAAGAGGCGGCAAAGGCCAAAAGAACAGCCAAGTACTTCATATCGATAAACAATGATGGTACGTCGAGTTTAGGTTGGGGGGATTTCAAGTGGCCGATGGCGGGGATATGATGAGTTTGGTAAACGAGGAGTTCAAATAGGGATAGGAACATTTAGGCGTATGTAGTATTTGTAGGCTGAAGAACTGTCGGAGCATTCCAGGTGATGCATCGATTGTTAAACTCAATTAGATTGAAGTGGGGGGCTTGCGATGACAGCGACGCACTGTTGGTCCTTGCGTTTCGTCACCTTTTCATCAATAAAGCCTGGAACATCGAGGTGAACGAGAACCCTGTATTCGGGCTCCTTGTCAATCATCGATATCACGCAACAAGTCGGTGCTGACCGCTATGCTTGGGCCAGTTTGTCACATGGCATGGAAGTTCGACATATTAAATCTAAAGTGATCTTCAAACATTCCCTGCCTTATCCCTCCATCTTTTGCTGTCTCGTACTGCGCCAAGATTTCACGTTCCTTAATGGGCGTTCTAATCTCACCTGTGGACCTTACGAGTCACGACTCGTGACTGCCGGACTTTGTCAATGCTCCTTATGCCGGCTTTCCGCCGTTGCCATTAGGGACTGTCTTGAAACCCCGAGAGGCCGCCGCTACATGATAAAACCGAAATTAGCCCCCGGTCGATCCATTTGCCGCAAAGTAACCACGCCTGTTCAAAATAGTGACCTGGCGAGGGCTCCGGTCTATGAATATATTGTCCTGAAAGCAAACACAAGACAAGGAAGAAGAGGCCTAGTCAAACAGGTCACCATTTTGGCGACATAGGTACCTATGGGATGATTATTGAACCCGCCTCGCAAGCACAGGTAGTACGAATACCGGACTCTTGGCAGGCCCTGGTCCTAGCGAAGCCTCTGACCGCATCAGTAAATTTTGGCCAGAGCTCCCTTCATGTTTTAATTTATACCAGCCGTTGTAGTGGACTTGAAGTTAATAGTCCCGCTCCGATATACTGTCGTCATCTCGGTCAAACATCTGTTCTGCGCAGTCGCGTTTTCTTTTACATCCAGCAAGTTTCTGGCTCTGCTGGTGCTTCAAACAGTGTGCAATCTATCTACTGCATCAAATTATATTTCGACTGCCATGCGTTCTTCCGAACAATTACCGCAGGCGAAGGTATTGTCGGTGAAGTTATTCATAGATGATGGGGACCAATCCTTCGCAACAGACGGTAAACACAGCCATACACCAAGTTCCAGCTCCAGCAACGATAAATCCAACTGACACATTACAGGCAACAATTGATACGTAGAATTCCCCAGGAATCACATCTGCAAACATCAGAGAACATTCTATCGGCCCTAAAGCGTATAAGAATGTGGAGGCTTCCAACCATCGTAAAAAGATTCCGACTTCTTTTGCAACATCCATGATCCCCTCTCTCGTCTGTGTCTTCTTGTGAGCCCCAGACTCAGTCTGCGGTGCGTTGACTTTAGTATTGTAGCTTACCTCTTCATCACGGCGCCGTGGAGAGTTACACGGCGGGGTTCGGCGAGGTTGGGATGGGTCTCGGATGTTTCTCGAATGCTGCTCATGGGTTGCGGTTGCGGCTGCATCACAATAGTTTGGCTAAGCTCAACAACGCATTGAGGAAGCACTTATATGAAGAAGCAGCCCAAGCAGACATAAACGGAATACAAACAAGATTCAACGGTATCACTTGACCGAATTTTGCGTCAATCTGGTGCGTCAGACCTGCATCCAAGTAAAAATCATTCTAAAGACAAGGTAGAAACCTAGCCGGATTATTCCTCAGAGAAAGCTGATGGATATGGACTTAGCCCCCATGCCTAACGCCAAGATCCAACGGTTCACAGTAGGATCGTCCCTGTTGTTACAAAGTTCTTCAAAAAGTGATTTCATCGTGGGCGTGAACTCGTTATTGTACTTATTTTCAGCTAGCTCTCTCGGCAGTCGTTGCAGAGACCATCGAGACCAGTAGTGGTAGTCCGCCCGGGCATCTTTGTGATAAAGTTCAAGGAACCGCCTCGAATAGCCGAGGACTATGACCAAGACGAGGGCCCTCTGAATCAAAAGTACCACAACCTTGTATGAAAACGAGACGTACTGAGGCCGGTCAGGGTCGATAAATTTTAAATGTTGTTTTACGCATTTGACTGAGATGTGGCGATTGAATCTGAAGGTAATCGATTCAGATATCGTCATGCATACTACAAAAGGACTAGTAGTACGGCCACCACACATACGAGGAATGTCCTCAGGCGCTTGTAAGCGTCGAAATGCTCGCACAGGAGAGAGATCGTACAAAGACGTACAATGCAAGAGAAGTACCCGAGTCTGTTCGCGATCTGAAAGGAGCAAACCGAGAACTTTTCACTCAGGTTGTTGTTGAACGTCATGAACATGGTAACGATCGCCAGGGCTACTCCGGTAATGAGTTGCTGATCGCTCATACCAAGCACGAACGGTTCAAAGGCCTGAATTCTCTTGAGTCTGGTGACGTTTTCGGGACTGCTGTGGTCGTTGGAGCACGAAAAGAACCAACGCAAGTTTTGGCGAATGGTCTCGTCAATTGAGTTGCTGTCGGTTAATTCAGGTAGCCAGTCAAATACATACGCCATCGTAATCGCAAAGAAATTGAAGATCATGGATATCATGAATGAGACTACGACCTACGGGACTTTAGCATATCTGTCTAATTTGACCCTTGTGGCTGACGTCAAATTATCATACTCCTAGGCCCGTGACATCTGGATCTTCAACGTCTGCAAGCGCCCTACACAGCCCGTTGGCTACGAGATAGTCTGTTACGTTGGCCATACCGCAGACTGAGAATGGCGCTCAGCGACACGGCGAAGGCTGATCGGCATAATTCTCCATGAATGTGCATGTGTTGTGAAAGAAACAAGGTTGGGAGGCGTCGGGGGCTTAAATCTCTCTCGATAATGAACGTGCATCGCGTCGCCTAGTGATTACAAGTGAGGCAAACCGCGGTCGCCCCGCCACTCGAAGGCAGCTCAATTTGACAGTGAGACACGCAGGTCGGCGTGAAGACAGAACCTGGCAGTGTGCCAACACTGCCACATCTTCACAGTTTTCGACTGGACATGGGTATTAAACAGGCTATTGGAGATTGTTATCGATCTTATCAGTGCCGCCCGTCACTGAAGTGAACACCTGATTGTGAGCCCAGCCACCATACGTACCATGTCCTCAACTGACGATTATTAGAATGGGCTGTTCCAGAGCGACCAAAGACAAAAGCGCTAGCTGGTGTCTTTAGTGGGTTTTCAACTCGGCTATTGCTGATGCTATAGGCATTCCTACAGCGGGTGGTGTTGGACTCTTCGGTGCAGGCCTTATTTCCGGGGTGCCGGAAAACAAACCAAACCAATGGGGATTTGGGACCCGCGGTGTGCCGAGGAATCCGCCTTTTGCAGCTTGATCTTGCCATTGCCTTCCACCAAGTACGTTAATGGGTCTTTGGATCTCGCCTGGGGAGATCCAAACTTGAATCACCGGTCGAGAAAACGTTCGGTTCCGCAGCATAGCCAGAGTCAGGTTTGCGAGCCTCGCTGGGTACGGATACTACGGAGATGTGATCAAAGAGGCTAATGCTCTCGCCAAACTAATGCAACGGCTCACGGGTTCACCTGAGCCGTTGCCAGCTTGATTGGCTAGGTATTCGAGGTCGTAATGCGAAGCGAAGGGTCCTGCGGTTTTGGGCTTGGTGCGTCTTGTTTGAGAAAACAGTACCAACAACAGGCGGCACCAGGCCCACGTACTCCCGACGAACACCTGTCGTTGCAAAGCTGCATCCTTGTGATACGTGGAACGCAGTTCTGCTTGGGGAAACCATCTCCGCTGGCGGGGGAGCAACGCGCATTTGGCGACGATGTGCAAACAGCCAAGGGAGGGGTAAGCCGACCCATCTCACAGGACCAACAGATAAAACCCAACACGGATCGCATGCCAATGCAGAGAGAGAGCAGACTTTCCACACACCTGTAACTACTCTCGAGAAACACTGCCGGATTCAACTCTCAAGGATGTCGGCCGTAGAATCCACCAACGCCGCGCCTGCGGTGGACCGCGAGGAGGAAACTGTTCCGGCCGCAACACCGACCAACGCTGCGGCAACGCCTGGCCGAGAGAACGAAGCGGTCTCGGCCGCAACACCCGCCAACGCTGCTGCAACCGAGGAAGAAGCAGTTTCTGTCGCAACACCCGCCACCGTTGCTGCGACCCCTGGCCGTGAGGAAGAAGCTTCTCCGGTCGCAACACCCACCAACGCCGCGCTTGCGCTGGACCACGAAGAACAAATTGTCGCCGATGAAAATGTAGGCCTGCTGGAACTCGTTGCATGAATGTCTACTAATTTCATCTGCCAATAGCCCTTCGATGACACTGCGTCCGAAAGAGGAGAAGTGAGATAAGCCTGTTTATTACGGTGATAGCGAGAGACATGTGCTTATCAACTACTAGAGTACGAGCGAGTCCACCCAAAGTGTTACGGCCTCAATCTTCAACTACCGCCAAGAAAACGGGAGAACCTACCACGCCTACAAAGACGGCAGTGAGTTCAAATGCCAAGCACCCCGACTAATGATAGGAAATCAGATTGATACTGAGTCTCGCAGAATACACCCTGCCTAACGATGAGAGGGAAAACGACCGACTGGGTAAGCCACCGCCTCTGACTTTCTGTGCCAAGCTGTTATGATGTACAACTGACCGTCAAATAAGATTTACAACACAATCTTTTCCTCATCACGTTCGATGACCGACTTGGAAATGCGCCGCCCAACGATCCGGGTGCTAAGGTGGGACGCGTGCTCGACGTAGGCACCGGCACCGGCATTTGGGCATGTGAGTTTGGCGACGAGCACCCGGAGGCGGAAGTGCTCGGTTTTGATCTCTCCGCTACATTCCCATCATTGTGAGCTCCGAATCCTTGTGGGAGGAAAAGCCTGTTCCTCACTCGTAACATAGTACTCCACCCAACGTTAGATTTGAGGTCGACGACTTGGAGGAACCCTGGATCTATTCGCGGAAGTTCGACTACATTCACAGCAGAATGATGAACGGCTGTATCGCAGACTGGGATGCCTACGCGAGAAAGTGTTCTGAGTAAGAAGATTTTCCCTTTGGGGAACATTCATTTATCGAACGTCGGCCGCTGATATTCCGCAGTAATCTCAACCCCGGCGGATGGCTCGAAATCAACGAGATCTCTTTGATGCCGAAAAGCGATGACGGCACTCTCAAGGACGACGCCATGATCTTCAAAATGGCCAAGCTCGTGAGAGAGGCAACTATCCAATTTGGCCGCGTCGCCACCGACATGGAGGACATTAAGGAGGTCCTGATCCGAGCGGGCTATGTTGATGTGAAAGTCCTGAAGTTTAAGTGGCCCACGAATATGTGGCCCAAGGATGCGAGATATAAGGAGATTGCCAAGTGGTCTCAGGAAAATATCTTGGGAGGCTGGGAGCCGTTATGCCTAGCGACAATCACCAGAGCCCACGGCTGGACGAAGGAGGAGGTACTGGTTGGGACCATGCATTGCCGCAATGAGTTCAACGACAGGAGCATCCATGCGTATTACCCCGTGTAAGTTTTCCAGCCCAGCCGTGTTCTTAGCTTATATACTGACCATGTGTAGGTACTCGGCTTTTGGCAGGAAGCCAACTGAAGCAGAGGTCGCAGCGACTCCCTAGCCAACACGGGCTAATTGATAATGGCTACTAGTTCTCGGCCGCAAGTTGGCGGTATTTGTTTAGACTTTTCATCTTGAATACAACTTTCCATAAACATCATTGCGAGTGATATTTGTCCTCTCAATGACTGCAACGATAATACACGTGGCGAACCGGGAGGCTCGGCTTCATGGAAGCATCACGGACAGGTGCGATAGACTTCGTTCATAGAATAGTGCAAGTTGAAAACCCTTGTGCACGAACGCGTTGGAGGTTGGCCGTGTGATTGTACGTACATGCACCAACATGGATGGCGAAGTGGAGGGTTTGTTGTTTGTGTGGGCGCTTAGTGGTTCGACAAAAGCAGGGGCACCACCAACAGCATATAAACCACCCTGGCCCGATGCTCGCAGACCTATCATCGCTGAGCTACTGCACACTCATGCATGGATTTGTAGCTCAATGAGGAAGCCAAGTCCGACGAGTGGGTTCATGGGTATCTCGGGACAAACAGCCGTCATAATCACGGAGGCGCTTGTTGGGCCAGGACGGATAAATATCGCGAACAAACGTCCCCCAGACACCGCGACACATCATTCGACCATCAAAGGTCCAGTTTCTTGACGTTTCGCCATCTTTCTGTTCCCAAAATGTCTTCGAATCGAATTAGAGCGGAAACGTTCGACCCCGGAGTGGTAATTGAGGCAGACGACGAGGTATTGCTTTGCCTCCTGCTGCTGCGACCGCTTGCTAACCGTTGCATCACTTCAGCCTGATTTCGACGACACAGAGTCTATCAACGCGCCAGTAAGAGATCACGACTGCAGATTCATGTTGCAATATTGTTGCTGATAGATGAGTAGAGCGTGTCGTCGTCAAATGTGAGTCTTGCCGCGGATGTCATGGACTATCGAATGGAGAATGGAAGGACATACCATGGGTATAAAGAAGGCAGTAGGTCTTAGCTTCTGAAGCAGAATCATTGACGGAACTGTTAACCTTTGGTGCAGAATACAACCTGCCGAACGATGAGACGGAGAACGACAGGCTTGGTGAGTACTCGCAAAGCTTTGAGACATGGATTCTAACAGTGGGAAAGAGCTCCAGCATAACCTGTTCTTGCTCACTTTTAACGACCAACTGGGCAACGCTCCCCCAAATGACAAGGATGCCAAGGTTGGGCGAGTCTTGGATATCGGAACAGGAACAGGTCTCTGGGCTGTCGATTTTGGCGACGAACATCCGGAGACTGAAGTCCTTGGCGTTGACCTTTCAGCCACATTCATTAAGTCAATCTGTCTGATCCGGCCAGTTGATGATTACATCGCTAACTCAAGACTGATTGCAGCCCACCGCCTAACGTTAGCTTTGAGGTTGATGATATTGAAGAGCCTTGGACGTACTCTCAAAAGTTCGACTACATCCACAGCAGAATGATGAATGGCTGTATTAATGACTGGGAGGAATACGCTGCGAAGTGTTTCGAGTATGTATCTGTCCATGTGCTTCTTCAAAAAAAAAAAAAAAAACCAAACTCTCTCCTTTGTAATGTTACATCCATGTATCTTTGGACAAACGTTCAGGCTAATTTGGTCACGTAGCAACCTCAGCCCCGGTGGATGGGTTGAGTTCATCGAAACTCCTCTCAAGCCCCAGAGCGACGACGGTACGCTCCCGGAAGATGCACAGATTCTGGTGATTGCAGATCTCATTCAGGAGGCTTCAGAAAAAGCCGGACGACCTACTATGAAACCGGACAAGTTTCAAAGCATATTGAGTAGGGCTGGGTTTGTCGATATCAAAGTGTTGAGATACAAATGGCCCACAAATACGTGGCCGAGGACGAGGAGATTCAAGGAAATTGGCACATGGAGCCACGAGAATATTGTGTCTGGTTGGGATGGCCTCTGCTTGACAATATTGACGAGGGCATTTGGGTGGACAAAAGAAGAGGTAGATGTCTCCAACGAATTGTGCCGCAGAGAGTTCATGGATAAGACCATTCATGCGTACTGGCCACTGTAAGTGCTTGGACACGATCATCAGTCAAACCTTCTAACTGTGCTTAGGTACTCGGTGTATGGTCGGAAGCCTTTGGATGCGGAGTAATCGTCATGACCAAGTATTAAGACGGAGAATGTTTTAATTCGCAAGGATTCGGTTTGACGACAAGAAGATACATGCATACTGGTCACTATGGGCCTTGGCAGCATAATATCTGCTGATCCATGTTGACCATGTCTTTCTTCCCTTCTAACTTTTTTCTTCGCAGTTTGCCGCCTGGAGGCGCACCTTGTTGACTGCCACATGTTTAGAGCCTCCACTCATGGCAGAAGGATGTTTCTGAATAGGGGCGTTGGGGTTGAGTTGATTAATTTTTGGATATGTCCCACTTTTCGATTTCTTTTGATTACCATGGTGTTATAGCAACGTCGCTGCCAGTGCTGCGGAAACTGGCCAATATATTACGAGTTGCAGTTTCTAGTTCTTTCATGGCGTGGAAGTAAGTTTTGGTGATGAAGAACCGGAAATGCAGGTGACGTAAGAAACTATTACCTGAGATGCCCGCAGCAACACTGCCCTCAGTATGTAAGCGGCAGCCTCTGTCGATCGCAGCTCTCCACAGCCACCAAAAGAAAGCCGTCTCATCGAATTCAGGCGGTGCAATTGACTCACTTGATGGATGCAACATCGCTCTCACCCCAAAACATTGTCGCTAAACCAACTCTTGGACACTCAATCTTGACCTACGTCGCGATGTTCGCTAGGCGTCCTCGTCCATCTCTGAAACCGTATCATGCATCAACAACGGCTGAATGAGAAACTTCAGTCGAACGCATGCGTTGCTCCACTGACTGTCCCTCCGACGTCAGCCTTTATTGATCCCCTTTCATGGAACTGGTTGATCATGTCACAGGGCATTTGTGGCGTCCGTCCATAGAAATAAGCTTGAATTTAGGCGATGCTGGACCAGGGCCAAAGACGGGGGAAAACGCCCAGCCAACGTGTGAAAGCCCCGCAGTCACCTGTGAGAGAGTTTCGCGAAGCATTTCCATCACGGGACTTCTCGTTCGTTTCATTGCCAGCAAAGCGGGATTTAAACACTTACAGGTTACTCCCATCGTACTTACGCGACTACGCCCGACGGCAGCACGGCAGGGGGCGCGCCCAATGGTGCAGAGGCGAAGCAGCGTGTCTCGCCCCGTACGGCAAGCGAGATCACCGCCATGTGCACTACATTTCGCTCAGCGGCCCATGTCCCAAAACACCGTCGGGCAACGACAGTGGGCGACTCGCACTGAAACTGCAGGTCTGCGCTCCGCGGCCCTTGTGCGGGATTTGCTCAGCCCAGCTTTGGGCGAGGCAGATCTCGTGTGGTGCCCGGGACTAGTGCGGCACAGCCGTCGCCCGGCCGGGGTGCAGACGGAAGCCTGGCTGCGGGTCTTGCAAGTGAGCGCCGCCAAGTTTTACGGCGCTCCTTCGCCAAGATGCGGTTTTCGCCGTTGGAATTCTGGTTGATATGTAGATTACTTAAGGGCTCTCTTGATCCGCGGCCCTGTGTTACGACGGAGTCTATCTCTTGATCATCGGATTGAATAATAACGAGTCAACGATTTCGACAACACTTTTGGCGCCAGACACCATTTACTACTACTACCTGCACACAAGAACAGAAGGAAACGAAGAAAATTATCAATATGGGCGGCACACTCAGTCCGGAGCAGATCATGTACATTGTACGGATTGTCGTCGTCGTACTAGCCCTGATCCCAATAGTGGTCCTTTTCGCAAAGCTCGTCCGCAAGCCAGGGTACCGCCATGATACGACACGCAGATGGGTGGACTACACTAAAATTGGCTTTGGTCTTTGGATATTGTGAGCTGCCTCCAACCAAGACCTCATAGATGTTATGGTGGAGAACCAATCTAACCAAACGAACTCAACAGATCGCACCTCCTCTCCATCGCCGTCTGGGCCTGCCTCGCCAGCGCCGCGTATCACAGGTTCTTCGGGCTGCGTTACTCCGTCGGCGTAGCCGTCAATGTGCTTGCCTACATCCAATATTTGGTCGAAGTCTTGCTCAACCTCTCCATCTTCCTCGCCGTCTTCTACATGGCACATGCCCTGACGCAGCTCCGGACCGAGGGCGAGGAGGTCTCCAGCGCCTACCGCAAGGGACGTGGTTTCGCCCTCGGCGGTTCAATTTTGGTCGTCCTGCTTTCCTTCGTGTCGTTCTGCCTCTACCTCGACGACAGGTTCGGCAGATATTACAAGGAGTACGAGTATCTGGTGGCGTCATGCTTGATGCTTGCCTCTTATGGCATCTTGATCATCATGGCCATCGGGTCTGTGGTGTATGCCGCAAAGTCGCGCAACAAGGCACTCGGTAGCGGATTGGAACAGGTACGTTTGGGTTTTTCGTTCCTCACGGCAACAATATCGCGGGTATTCTAATGTATTGCGTGCTACAGGCGGCCAAGATCGTAGTGACTGTTGCCTCCCTCTTTCTCGTTCGCGAGTGTTGGGGCCTGGTGAACGTCTTCTTCGGAGGGAGTTACTACTACGGTTACTATATCGTGCTTTACGTCTTGGACATCATTCTGACGACTTATCTGCCCCTCGTCATTCTGGTTCTGCTCTACTCCGTGGCGACGAAGGAGTCTTACGCCATGTCCAAGATGCAGTGCCAGTCGAAAGCCATTGATTCCGACAAGGGCGTTTGAGAGGGTTGAGCAGTCGGTTGTCGGAGATACAGAACGAGACTATGATGTGACATGAAGTTAAGGGAGTTGTTACGTAGCAATGATTAGCAAGGAAGACTGGTATGAATGCATGGAATGGATTGAGGGTTATCAATGGAAATCCCACATGAGAACGCTCCAAAACGAGCGATATTATACACTTGCTTTCTCAGAACATGAGTAATAGACGTCTATTATCTAGAATTGTAGATCTCGATCTCCGGCTTGAAACGCCCCCTGAGATTGGCCTGGTAAGATTGTCTGCAAAGCCGCCAGCACCAGCTGCTCTTTGCGGACTTGGCAGGTCATCTTAGTTCTCTTCTTCGGCGACGTACTCGTCAGGTGCAACGAAGTCCTCAGACACCCAAGTCTTGGCGATGTACCTAGCCACATGTCAGCAGCCCCTCGATTCCGTTTCCGCCCTTATCGAAACTCACTTGGTATGGCTTCCCCTAGCAGCAAGTTCTCCCTTCTTGTTGAAGAATTGAACGGTCGTGTAGGCGAGGGTCCTTCCCACTGCAAGTCGTCAACAATGTTTCTGCGCGTTGAATTCAGAGTGACCTACTCTTGTCGCAGATGGCAGTGCCGGTCATGATGTCGCCAGGTGTTCCTCCGGGGTTCAAGTATGTGACTAGACTTGTCAGTCCTGGTGAATTTCCAAGAATTGCTGCGACGAACCGTTGATATCAGTGGAGACACCGGTCATGAAGCGGCCTTTTGAGGCGACGGCGAGGGAGCCGCCCAAGTCCACAAGACTGGCGAGAGTGCCTCCATGGATAGTTTGCAAGCGGTTCTACGTAGAATCAGCAACGGTGCACTCTCGTATTTGTTCTCGGAACGGACAACCCACGGTGTGCTCTTTCTGGATGGCCAGTTCAAACTCGACCTTGCCAACAGAGGCGCCCGTTACTCTGAACTGCAGTGAAGTGAGTCACATGTCAATCTAAATACCGATAATCTTTCCATACGTTGTTACCAAGTAATCTAGAAATTCATCAGCTGCATGCACATTGAAAGATATATCACAAGAATGCAGGGACGAGCATCTCGATGCAACCCCAACTCACCTCGGCTCAAGCCCAGAGTCTTTGGAGAAGGAGTTGAGGACCTGGAGTGATGGTCAGTGCCGATCTCAGACCAATTGACTCAAAAAAGACTCACAGATCGCACGAAGCGAAGTGGCGGCAGCTTAGGCGGCATCTTGGCACTCAAAAGTCGATGAAGGGCTGTTGAGATGAGATTCACTCGTCCAGGTGAGTAAGAGTTCGGCGGTCTTCGGCAATTGGAGGCAGTCGCACCCGCCAACAAGCTATTAATATGACGTGCCTTCCCGGCTTTCGTCCCTTCTCGCAGCCGACGTGGATAAGACGCCGATAAGCCACCGATAAGATAAGCGCAGGCAGCACCAGGGGGGCCTGAGGCGGAAAGTTCCGCTGGCTAGTAATCCCTGCTCAATGATTGAATGACGGACCTGATCGCCTGTCGCAAATAATCGAGAACTTGCCCAAACCCAAAGCACACGACCACGACCGAGTTCCACGACTCCAACCACCCCAGGCCAGCGACGACCCCCGAACGAGCCTCGCGCCTTCCTCTCCGCCCGATCATGAGATAACACACGAAAATCTCGTCGACCTCCTCCTCCCCCCCAAAACCACCGCGCGCAAACTCGCCCATCATGTCGGTCAGCTCGGGTCAATCACTCCAGCTGGCCGACTACCTGGAGAAGCTGCCAGGCACGACCTTCAGGAAGCTGTACCTCCAGCCGTCGACCGCCTTCGCCATCTTCAGGAGGATGATCCCCCCGCTGGGTGAGCCTCGCCGTCGCCGTCGCCGTCGCCGTCTCCGCGGCGCTCGCTGAGCATGGAACAAGCTAGCTAACCCAGGCATCCAAACCTCCCCAGCAAAAACCATCGTCATGGCCATCCTGTACATGCCCAAGCCAATGCTCCTCGAAGACCTCGATCTCTGGGTGAAGCCCGACTCGCGACGGTACAACACCCTCTCCCACACGCGTTAACCCTTCCTCCCTCCGCGCAGCCGCAAAATCTTTCTAACACAGCCTCTTCCCTCCCACAGGCAAAAAGACCAAGCCATTTCGACCCTGCGCTCCCTCCACATCCTCCAAATCACCGTCCCGTCGAAAGAACGCCCGCAGGAGATGCAGCTCACCACAAACTTCAAATCCTCCCTCCGCCTCGCCCTCGAGGGCGGCGGCCACCACAACTCCTTCGGCGTCCCCTCCACCCTCCCCGTCCCGCCCGAGATCACCATTCCCTTCCTCGACCGCTACGCCCGCCGCAAGTGGGACGACATTCTCCACTACATCGTCGCCACCGTCAACCCCGGCAGCGCCGACCTGAGCGGGCCTAAGTCGTCCGTTAAGAACCTGCTCGTCGCAGGCCAGCTCGTCCGCCGCCAGCAGGGCGCCGTCGGCATCACCCAGGCCGGCTTCACCTTCCTCCTCCAGGAGGCAAATGCCCA
The DNA here is from genome assembly GCA_025328345.1 of Colletotrichum sp. SAR11_59. Lineage (NCBI taxonomy): Eukaryota > Fungi > Ascomycota > Sordariomycetes > Glomerellales > Glomerellaceae > Colletotrichum > Colletotrichum sp. SAR11_59. The sequence continues at coordinate 191,492 of JAKMXC010000031.1, forward strand.
GGTCTGGACCCTCCTCCTCCTCTGGCTCGACGCCACCGACCACGCCCAGGACTCCGCCGGCATGGAGTCCACCGACATGCTCTCCTTCCTCTTCCTCCTCGCCTCCCTCGAACTCGGCCGCGCCTACGACACGAACGCCCTCACCGAGGAGCGCCGCAACATGCTCCCCTCCCTCATGGACTTCGGCCTCATCTACATTCCCTCCCACAAGCCACAGCAGTACTTCCCCACCCGCCTCGCCACGACTCTCACAAGCAGCTCCAGCGCCCTCCGCAGCGCGGGCGCAGGCT